>ML283709.1:68275-176949 GCA_005239495.1 Nicotiana undulata | reverse complement strand
CTCACATCACTCATAAGGCCTGTAAGCCTCCTCACATCACTCATAAGGCCTGGAAGCCTCCTCACAACACTCATAAGGCCTGTAAGCCTCCTCATATCACTCACAAGGCCTGGAAGCCTCCTCACAACACTCATAAGGCCTGGAAGCCTCCTCACAACACTCATAAGGCCTGGAAGCCTCCTCACAACACTCATAAGGCCTGGAAGCTTCCTCACATCATTCATTCAAACACTCTCAATTTGCCCTTAGGCCATAAACATACCTGGTTCTCGGCCCAAAACAATATTTTATTTTTCAATAAATAGTATCAAAATACTCTGAGTGTCAAAACCATTTATCAGGAAAAGACTGAGTGTAATTCACAACATATCAAGTGAGGAAACACAGTAAAACAGTCCCCCAAGGGGTAAACAGATCGGCACTAGGCCCCAAACACGACTTACAACCCAAATCATATCATAATAAAATAGTACTAATTAAGCATAGGCTTAAAATTCGGTTTCGCAACTTAATAGTCGCCTAAATAGGAAAGATGTTTCCAAAGTGTCCACCTTTTCATTTTAAAACCCGTGAAAGGGTTCATAGTCCGGAGTTTCATACCCTCAGGACAGGATTTAAAGACATTACTTACCTCAAAACTAGCCCGGAATTATTCCGCAACACGTTTGCCTCTCGAATCAACCTCCGAAGGTTCCAAATCTACCAAGTTCAGATTTTTATCATCAACATATGCTTAAGGAATAAATTCCCATTGAAAAATATCGAATTTAACTCAAAAATCCGAAACCGGTCAAAACCCGACCCCCGGGCCCGCGTCCCGAAACTCAGAAAGTTTTGCAGAGAAGTTTTCTTCATCTTCCCACGAGTCCGTACATATAAATAACACCGAATTGGAGTCCGTTTGACCCCTCAAATCGACTCTTGAAGGTCTTATAATCTCATGCCCCAAAATCCTATTTTTCTACTATTTTTCATTAATTAAAGGTTGGGGTTATGGTCTATAATCACCCATAAATGAATTTTAATAATCAAATTGCTTACCTCTGTGATACTCACTGATTTTCTCCTTCAAAAATCGCCCAAAAAGCTTCTCCCCGGTCAAAAATTAAAAGAAAACTCGAACTGCTCGTTATATATATACTGTTCACGCGTTTTACTGATGCCAATGGATTCCTTGTGAAATTCTAATCAATTTAGGCTTTTGAATCACTCCATTTTACCTTATAATGAAGGAGATATGTAGGTTTTAAGATTTACAAATAGTGCAGGTTTTTAATACGCCGTCAGGGGCAATATCGTCATTAACCTGAAAGATCTGGGCAACCTTGGTAAAATGGCCATAAAATCCTCATACGATGTCCAAATTCGACGATTCTTTTTGCTACGGGTCCATAATTACGATTGGATCTAATTCTTCTTTAAAAACAGTAATCGGAGCTCATTTGTTTAATATGATATCATTTATGCTTGAAGAAACGACGCCGAAGCATAAGAAAAACGAACACAACGCAGCCCAAACCTATCCAAAACTCACCCGAGCTCCTTGGGACCCCAACCAACTATACCAACACATCACATATGATCATTCAAACTTAGTTTCACTCTCAAAACACCAAAACTAACATCAAAACACCAAATTTACATCGGATTCAAGCCTAAGAACTTTGAAAATTTTAAAATCCACCAAAGATGCCGAAACTATCCAATACAACTCCGATTGACCTGAAATTTTGCAGACACATCCAAAATGATATTACGAACCTGTTTCAACTGTCGGAATTCCATTCCGACCCCGGCATTTTCCACTGCCATCCGGAAATCACCAAAAACTAACTTTCGCCAATTCAAGCCTAATTCTACACCGGACATCAAAGAATTATTCCGAACACACTCCTAAGTCCCAAATCACCTAACAAAGCTATTCGAGCCATAAAATCCGCATTTCAAGGTCGTTTACCAATAAGTCAACTCTCAGTTGACTTTCCCATTTTAAGGTTATTTTTAAAGACTAACTGACTGAATTCTCATTTAACCATTCCGATTTCAAGCTTATCAACTCTAACACATCAATAATAGAATAATCGGTCTATTATAAGTCAATAACAGTAATTATAATACAGGTTTTACGTAACGACAGACCGGGTCGTTACAGTGTATCCAAATTTAAATATCTTAATCCTGATGCACATCTTAGAATTAAAATGTATATTTAGATTAAGACGTCTTAATCTTGATAAAAATAAATGAGACATGAACAGTTTTAAAGGTTGCAGCAAACCTACAACATGCACATTACTTTTATTAGTATTTCGTTTCCATTGATGATTAAATTGTAATTGACTGATTTGTTAGAAATAGTTGACGAATGAAGTGCAAATACTATTTTTAGTTTTCAAAAAGGTTAAAACTAATCAATATTTCAATAGCATCAAAATCGAGCCCAAGTACTAGGATATCCAAAGTTGTTTATAACAATAAATATTGATTTTCGAGATTTTAACACCTCTCACCGAAATGTTACGCCTATTAGAAATTAAACACTCATCGATATCTTAGTAAATTTTTGTATGAATAATAAGAGGTTTGGTCAATATTTAAGTTGAAGTTGAAAATAAGATTGTGAAGGTTAAACCGTACTGGAGCATAAATTTCACTTTCAAAAAACTGCAGAATATAAAAAATTATTAGTGAAAATACGCGTGTTCTTGAAATATAAATTCAATTCAGTACTATTCAAGGAGAAAAAAATGGTTAAGGGTCTGATTTACCCATTTACTATCATAAATAGGCCTTATTTATCTCCTGTTTGAATTTTCTATCAAAAATATCTCCACCATTATAAATTAGGTACACATTTATCCCTTACTCGTTAAAAACACCCTCCCAACTTTTAAGGAGCACGTGGCATCCCCTTATTGTACCAACTGACCCGCCCCAAATTTTCATTCAAACACGCTCGACCCAACCAATTAACTTAAACCCATCGGCACAATTCCAATTTCCCATCGTTATTATCATCTCTCTCAAAAAGAAAAATACATAGAGTTCATTAGAGGAAAAAAATAGTTCATTGTAAAGTCTTTCTCTCCCACTTGCTTTCTTCTAACTTCATACATTGGGTAAGGTTTTCCACCATAACAATTTCTGTCATGCCAGAAAGTAGTTCTTCATCAAAAAAGAGGAGGTGCCATTGTGGGAAAATTGTCAACCACTTCACTCCAACGACTCCATATAATCCCGGAAGGAGATTCTTTAAGTGCCCTAAACTTGATGTATGTATGTATTATTTCTTTTATTCTGGTTCCATTTGATTTTTTTGATAATTTAATTTTCCTCCTTGTATTAGTGGTTCATAATTTCAAGTTGTATGCTTTGTGTTGGTAGGAGTATTGGGAATGGCAAGATGATGTGTTACCAGATCGAGCGCTCATTACAACAATTTGAATTACAGATTGGATGCCGCTAATGTTAAACTGAACTATATGAAGTCGATGTTGGATGTGATTATTCTTGAAAGGGACAGATTAAAGGAAATAGTGGATGTCTTGAAGGCTTTAAAGAATTCGAAAGTGAACAAAGCCCGTAAATTGGAAGAGAAAGTCTTAAATATGAAGATTTGCATTATGATTTCAAGGGCAATAATTATAGGATTTGTTGCCGCAATGCTAATGAACTAAAATTGATATATTAAGTGCAACTTTTCAAGTTTTTGTATTGGTACATCTTTTGTAAACAATGAAGTGTTGTAGTGATGTTTTAACTTGGTATTGGTACCAAGTCCTAAATATGAAGATCTTTTGTATTGGTACTTCTTTTGTACTCGTGAGAGTTGTGTTAAATGCTTAACTTGGTGCCTTAGTTCTAGGATATTAGGAAGTGTTTCCATGTTTTTTACTTATATTTTCAAATACTGAACTTGGTAAATGTGAACTTGGTGCCTTAACTTCTTTTGTACTTGGTAAATATGAACTTAGTTATGCTTTCAAATACTGAACTTGGTAAAGTGTTTCCAGGTTCTCTAATCCAGAATTGTTATCTGCTTGCTGAAATGAGAAACTTTGTCTACTTCGTTCTTACTCCTAAGAGTAGCATCAATACAAGTCCACAATAAGTAGAATTTCCAATCATGAGTTTACTGCCAGCAGTACTAATGTCACGACCCCAAAATCCTTAACCGTCCGTGATGGTGCCTATCGTGGAACTAGGCTAGCCAACAATCTCTTTTTCATATTTTCTTTTCAAATATCTCAATTCATCATCAAAAATTCATAATGCATATATAAATTTCTAAATCTTTAAGCAAAATAATTAAGCTAAACAGTCTATAATCATCCCCAAGATCCGGAGTCAACTGATCACGAGCATCTAAGAATAATGCTAACACTTCTAATGTACTAAAAAAATGTCTTAGAACAAAATGCTAAATACTAAATGAAGGAAAGGAAATGGAGAAGCTGCGGACGTTGGACAGCTACCTCGAAATCATGAACGCTGACGATGAACGACTCAGATGGCTACTACTCCGAACCAGTACTTGAATCTGTACACAGAGGTACAGGCAGTAATGATGAGTACGCCAACTCAGTAGTAATGAAAATAAATCAAGTCTGAAGATAAGAAACACACAGCATAAAACACCAATCCACAAATAGTAAAATACCGACTCTTAATAAAGCATACATTTAATACATAAGTTTGAAAAACCAATTTCCTTAAAAATCCTTGAACAAGTATAAATCTCCAGTGTTCCTCGGAAAAATTCCCATAATGTCAGTGTAAAAGAATGAACGAATCATAATCAATACTCAGCAAAAATAGCATTATAAAATCGCCCCTCAGGACATATCATCACTCATAATCCATCACTCAGTAATAGTCACTCAGCACCTCACAGTCACTCATGGCTCCCAATCACTCGTCACTCGACACTCGCACTCAGTAGGTACCTGCGCTCACTGGGGGTGTACAGACTCCGGAGGGGATCCTACAACCCAAGCGCTATAAATAGCCAAGTCATGTAAATAATCACTCAGGCACTTGGCCTCTCTCATATCATAATATCCTCGCAAATGTAGGCTCTCGGCCTCACTCAGTCAGACACTCTCAACATGCCATTGAGGCCATAGTAAAGGGGTTCTCGACCCAAAACAATATCTCATTTCAAGAATAATATTATCAACAAAACTGAGTGTCAAAACAATTAATCAGGAAAGACTGAGTGTAAAATCATAATTTCTAAGTGAGTAATATCAGGAAAATAGCCCCCAAGGGGATAAAACAGATCGGCACTAGGCCCCAAACGTGGCTTACAACCCAAATATATCAAAACATAGTAATACTATAAAACATATGCTATAAAAGCAGTTCCGCAACTCAATAGTTGCCTAAAAAGGAACATATTTCCAAATCTCCAACTCGTGCACGCCCAACACTCGTCATCCAGTGTGTGCGTCACTCCAAAACTGTGAAAGGGTGTAAAGTCCGGGGTTTCATACCCTCAGGACAGAATTTAAGGACATTACTTACCTCAAACCAGCCTGAAAAGCTGCTCTGCAATACTCTTGCCCCTCGAATCGGCTCCCAAATGCTCCGAGTCTATCAAAACCAGATTCACAACGTCAAAATATGCTAGGGAAACGAAACCCAATAAAAAACTATCAAATTTAGGCACAATTCCCGAAATTGGCCAAACCCGACCCTCAGGCCCACGTCTCGAAACTTGATAAAATTTACATCATAATGATCCCCATCCTCCCACGAGTCCATACATACCAAGAACCCTGAAATCAGAGTTCAATTGACCCCTCCAATTCCCATTTTAAGGTCTCTTAATCTCAAGCCCTAATTACCCATTTTTGCACTAATTTTCCCCAAATTTACACCACTAATCAGACCTTTAATCACATATAAACGAGTTTAGAGTCCAAAAACCTTACCTCAATGAAGAACTATCGATTTTCCTCTTCAAAAACCCTCCAAAAGCTTGAACCCGTATGACAATGGTGAAAAGAAGACCAAAATTCGCTAAGTCCAACTTATATACTTTCTGCCTAGGCATTTCGCACCTGCGGTCCATAATCTCGCACATGCGGACTACTTCTGCGGTTTCTCATTAAATGGGCCAATCTCGCATTTGCGGACCAGGCGCCGCAGATGCGTCCAATTAACCGCACTTGCGGTTCTTCCCCTGATGGCCCCATACCGCACCTGCGATCCCCCTTGTCGCTTTTGTGGCTCGCATCTGCGGTCCAATATCCACAAGTGCGAAATTGACAACAACAACAAAACTTCAGCAGCAAAATAACTTCTAAACCTCCCGTTGATCACTCAAAACCATCCTGAGGCCCTCGGGACCCCAACCAAACATACCAACACATCTAATAACCTCATTCAAACTTAGTTGAGCCTTCGAAACACCAAAAACAACGCAAAAACACCAAATTCACATCAAATTCAAGCCTATGAACTTCAAAATTTCTAAATTTCACCAAAGATACCGAAACCATATAAAACACATCCGATTGACCTGAAATTTTGCACACACATCCAAAATGACACTACGAACCTGTTCAACATCTGGAATTCCATTCGAACCCCGATAACCTATTTTCCACTGCCGACCGGAAATCACCAAAAACTAGCTCATATGATCCAAACCTTATATGACCCTCAAATCGTATGCAAATCTCACATTCACCATTGTAATGGTCATGCCAACTCCCACAAGCAATCTAACTCAAATTACAACATACATCATTTACTGGTAGAAGAGAACGTACTATAGATCAACATAAGGATCACACATCTCGGACAACCTGCAGAAGATACCCCTGCCTGCTTAGCCTCAAAACGATATCTCTCTATACATTTCCAAAAATCATAGCTATCACTAAATCACTATAACTTCCTGCATTAAAACACAACCAATGCCTATCCTCGAGGCATCAAGATACGCGGTATAAGAACCTGAAGCCGATGGCAGAACTAACACTGGAGCCATGGTCAATGAAATCTTGAGCTTCTGGAAGCTCTACCCCACACTCGTCTGACCACATGGATACCCTCATTGGACACCACGTGTCCCAAGAACGCTACTAAACTGGGCCAAAATTCACACTTGGAGAACTTTGCATAGAGCTTTTCCTCCCTAAATCCTTATAATACCATCCTCAAATGCTGAGTATGCTACCCCTGGCTACGTGAGTACGCCAGGATTCCATCAATGAATATAATAACAAAGGGGGGTTATAACATGGCTGAATAGACCGTTAATCAAATACATGAACGTTGCTGGGGCATTGGTCATCTCAAAAGACATCACCAGGAACTCAGAACATAACAGGAAAATCCATTTCACACCACAACTAAACTACACGAGAGGTCCTTCAATATACTCACAACTCGAGGCCATATTCTAACTCAAGACATAATTCAAATACTCAATGGTTCTTGATACATCTCCCGCCAATTCATTTTGTCACAATCAAACAACTTGAACACGCCTAACCATCAAATCGCACTCACCATGTATCTATCTAGTCACAAAGTCCCATCAATAAGGACATTAACGGACATATAAGTGCCCAAATACGTGTGCCCACACACAAACGAAATCTCAGCACTCAAGTCACAAACATAATCCGGCCTCAAATACTCCAGACTTTCCCATTATCAACATGCTAAAAATCACATCTCATCCATGGAAGTCACAAGCCGTAGATGTACAGCTGATACCAAGCGCTCACATGAGCATTCAAATGCACGAAAGGAATTCAAGAAGTTACGCTTTTGGCTGAATAAAATGGGTTCGCACGACAAGAAAGTCAAGAATGTGGGATGTTTCCTAAGGGTTCTGCAACCTCTCGAAGATAAGTACAGACGTCTCCGTACCGATCCGCAAGACTCTACTAAACCTGCTCATGACGGTTGAGTCCTATGTAACCTAGAGCTCTGATACCAACTTGTCACGACCCCAAAATCCTAAACCGGCCGTGATGGAGCCTATCGTGGAACTAGGCTAGACAACAATCCCTTTTTCATATTTTCTTTTCAAATATCTCAATTCATCATAAAAAATTCATAATACGTATATAAATTTCTAAATCTTTAAGCAAAACAATTAAGCTAAACAGTCTATAACCATCCCCAAGATCTGGAGTCAACTGATCACGAGCATATAAGAATAATGATAACACTTCTAATGTCCTAAAACAATGTCTCAGAACAAAATGCTAAATAAAAGGAAATGGAGAAGCTGCGCACGCAGGACAGCTACCTCGAAATCCTAAACACTGACGATGAACAACTCAGATGGCTACTACTCCGAACCAGTACCTGAATCTGTACACAGAGGTACATGGAGTAATGATGAGTACGACAACTCAGTAGTAATGAAAATAAATCATGTCTGAAGATAAGAAATACACAGCACAAAACACCAATCCACAAATAGTAAAATACCGACTCTTAATAAAGTATACATTTAATACATAAGTTTGAAAAACCAATTTCCTTAAAAATCCTTGAACAAGTGTAATTCTCCAATGTTCCTCAGTAAAATTCCCAGAATGTCAGTGTAAAAGAATGAAATGAATCATAACAAAAACACATCAAAAATAGTGTTATAAAATCGCCCCTCGGGCCATATCATCACTCATAATCCATCACTCAGCACCTCACCATCACTCAGTAACATTCACTCAGCACCTCACAGTCACTCATGCCTCCCAATCACTCGGCACTCGGCACTCGCACTCAATAGGTACCTGCGCTCACTGGGGTGTACAAACTCCGGAGGGGCTCCTACAACCCAAGCGCTATAAACAGCCAAGTCATGGCAATAATCACTCAAGCACTTGGCCTCTCTCATATCATAATATCCTCACAATGTAGGCTCTCGGCCTCACTCAGTCAGACACTCTCAACATGCCACTCAGGCCATAGTAACAGGGTTCTCGACCCAAAACAATATCTCATTTCAAGAATAATAATATCAAAAAAACTGAGTGTCAAAATAATTAATCAGGAAAGACTGAGTGTAAAATCATAATTTCTAAGTGAGGATTATGAGGAAAATAGCCCCCAAGGGGATAAAACATATAAGCACTAGGCCCCAAACGTGGCTTACATCCCAAATATATCAAAACATAGTAATACTATAAACCA
This sequence comes from Nicotiana undulata, assembly GCA_005239495.1. Taxonomy (NCBI): domain Eukaryota; kingdom Viridiplantae; phylum Streptophyta; class Magnoliopsida; order Solanales; family Solanaceae; genus Nicotiana; species Nicotiana undulata. Next base: position 167,784 of record ML283709.1, on the reverse strand, counting down.
AATGCTTTAAAAGCAGTTCCGCAACTCAATAGCTGCCTACAAAGGAACATATTTCCAAATCTCTAATTCGTGCACGCCCTACACTCGTCATCCAGTGTGTGCGTCACTCCAAAACCGTGAAAGGGTGTAAAGTCCGGGGTTTCATACCCTCAAGACAGGATTTAACGACATTACTTACCTCAAACCAGCCCGAAAAGATTCTCTGCAATACTCTTGCCCCTCGAATCGGCTCCCAAATGCTCAGAGTCTATCGAAATCAGATTCACAACGTCAAAATATGCTAGGGAAACGAAACCCAATAAAAAAACTATCAAATTTAGGTTCAATTTCCGAAATTGGTCAAACCCAACCACCGAGCCCACATATCGGAACTCGATAAAATTTACACCATAATGATCCTCATCCTCCCACGAGTCCATACATACCAAGAACCCTGAAATCGGAGTTCAATTAACCCCTCAAATTCCCATTTTAAGGTCTCTTAATCTCAAGTCCTAATTATCCATTTTTGCACTGATTTTCCCCAAATTTACACCACTAATCAGACCTTTAATCACATATAAACAATTTTAGAGTCCAAAAACCTTACCTCAATGAAGAACTATCGATTTTTCTCTTCAAAAACCCTCCAAAAGCTTGAACCCGCATGACAATGGTGAAAAGAAGACCAAAATTTGCTAAGTCCAACTTATATACTTTCTGCCCAGGCATTTCTCACCTGCGGTCCATTACCTCTCACCTGCGGACCGCTTCTGCGGTCAATTTACCACACTTGCGGTTTCTCATTAAATGGGCCAATACGCATCTGCGACCAGGCGCCGCACCTGCGGTCCTGCAGATGCGTCCAATTAACCGCACCTGTGGTTCTCCCCCTGATGTCCCCATACCGCACCTACGATCCCCCTTGTCGCTTCTGCGGCTCGCACCTGCGTTCCAATATCCGCAGGTGCGGAAATGACAACCAACAAAACTTCAGCAGCAAAATAACTTCCAAACCTCTCGTTGATCACTCAAAACCATCCCGAGGCCCTCGGGACCCCAACCAAACATACCAACACATCCCATAACCTCATTCAAACTTAGTTGAGCCTTCGAAACACCAAAAACAACGCAAAAACACCAAATTCACATCAAATTCAAGCCTATGAACTTCAAAATTTCTAAATTTCACCAAAGATGCTGAAACCATCCAAACACATCCTATTGACCTGACATTTTGCACACACATCCAAAATAACACTACGAACCTGTTCCAACTTCCAGAATTCCATTCCGACCTCGATAACTTATTTTCCACTGCCGACCAGAAATCACCAAAAACTAGCTTTCGCCAATTCAAGCCTAATCCTACACCGGACCTACAAACTACATTCCGAACACACTCCTAAGTCCCAAATCACCTAACGAAGCTATCCGAGCCATAAAATACTCATTCCGAGGTTGTTTACTAAGAAGTCAACTCCTAATTGACTTTTCCAACTATAAGGCTACTTTAAGAGACTAAGTGTCTCAATTCTCATTACAACCACTACGAACCCGAACAACCGACTCCAACACATCATAAACAACTAAAAAATGCATAACAAGGTAGAAACATGAATAACGATGCAAATTCTTCGTAACGACTGGCCGGGTCGTTACAACTAAAATAATACAAACTTCAACTAAACAAATTTGCATATTGCTTAAAACAAATAAAGATAACTGCATATTGAAAATCACAATGGAAATCCATCGCACAAATACTAAAATCAACTGCATGATGCTTAACTTAGCAAACTTCAGTTTGATGGATTGTTGGATGCAAAATTATGACCCCCAAAAACTTACAGACCCTTGGTCATAATACGACCTCCAATTTACCATCAAATTAAACAAAAAATAGCAGTTTAATTAGGGGTGTGCATTCGAATCGATTTATCAATAAATCGAATTGATTATTTCTTATCGGTTTATTGATATCGGTTTATCGGTTTATCGATTTCGATTTCGAAAATTTTCTTATCGAGTTATCGATTTCGATTTCGATTTCGATTTTGTCCAATTTAGTTATCGATTTATCGATAAACCGATAAGATATAGTAAAATGACAATTATACCCTTATTATATATTACTTTTACGATTTACCCCACGGCCCACACCCCTACTTTACCCTAACGACCTAACCAGTAAGCAGTAATCCCTAATTTCTCATTTCCTAAATCCTAATTCCTCTTCTCAGACCGTCAGACCTCACTCCTCAGTCCTCCCTATACAGAATCGAGTAAGAGTGTAAGACAGTCATACTACTACCCGCCGGCCACCGTTCCTCACTTCCTCTTCAGTCGTCTTACTTGTGCTCGCTGGTAAGTCAGAGTCAGAGACTCAGAGTCCAGTTTCATCGCCATTCGCCGCCTCGCCGGTCAGACTCGAGTTATTTCCGTTCAACTTTCTTCACTCAAAATCCCTCCTTTCTCCCATAGATCTGGTAATTCTCTCTCTCCAAATGGGTTCTTTCAATTTTTAGAAATTTGGTTATTGTTTTGTTCGAATCGATTATTCTAATTGTGTTTGTTTTTGACTAATCGATTATCAATCTTTAGAAATTTGGTTATTGTTTTGTTCGAATCGATTATTCTAATTGTGTTTGTTTTTGACTAATCGATTATCAATCTTTAGAAATTTGGTTATTGTTTTGTTCGAATCGATTATTCTAATTGTGTTTGTTTTTGACTAATCGATTATCAATCTTTAGAAATTTGGTTATTGTTTTGTTCGAATCGATTATTTTAATTGTGCTGCCTTCTGCAATCTGCAGCAATGCTGTTGCAATCTGCAACAATACAATACCATTTGATTAGTATTTTAATTAGTTCAGTCTTTCTTCAACCTTTTAAGTAGAAAAAGCGAAAATATGTGTAAGTTTATTTTTATGCATTTCGTAACAGCCAAATTTATCTGATCATATTTTAGGAAATAAAACTTGTGGATGTAGAAAATATTATTGCCTTTCATATATTAAGCTTGAAATTAACAAAAAGTCAAAGTATTGAAAGAATAACGTTATTGATGTTCATTCACATATTTAAGCGGTATATTAGTGAATGTTGAATTAGAATGTACTAGTTGTCCCTGAGATGTGAGCTAATAGAATTCTTATTGGTTCAGTGCTAAGATGTGGCTTAGCCGCTTAGGTGCACATCATGAGTTTATTTCTTGCTGCAGACAAAATTTTAGTATTAGAGACAAATGTTTGGTCACAATAGGAAAGTTTAGCAATTAATCTCTTTGAATAAAAGATGAATTTAGCTTCAAATAATTTTAGTCGTTCGTTTATTTGTTTATCAACCTTTTCTTTGGTTGTACTGTTGCTTGTCCAACTTCAATGATGAGGGAAATTATGTTTTGTACTATATACTGAGATTTCCTTTTCATGACAATATTGCTTCTTTACTTGTCATATACTAGATTGTTTATTTGGATCTTCGGTTGGCATACTTTTAGTTTGTTTTGACATAATTCCATTATAAAGAAGAAAAGAGAAAGAGTTGTTAAGTAATTGACCTTAGGTGCCATGAGTAGTAGCTTAGAGTCAGATCTATAATGTCATACATGCGCATTCCGCACCTATGTAGATGTCTATTTTTGACATGCATGAACACTATCTTTTTATATATAACAAAACTAGTTATAACATACAAATATATTGACTGAACATCAAATTTCAGGAGTGCTGACTTCGTCTTGCTTTGGTTCATTCAAGTATTCAACTCATTTAAGTTTGTAAGTTACATTCTTCATTCACTTCACATGGCTGAAACTGAAAATGATAATATTGATAAAGTACCTGATGAAAGTAGAGGTTCTGAGTCTACGACTGCAACTACTCACTCGACAGTTACAAAACAAAGGAAAAAACGATCTCGGGCATGGGATTTTTTTGAAGAAAAAGTTGATGCTAAAGGAAATAATAAATATGCATGTAGATTTTGTGGACAAGAATATTTTGAGACAAAAGGCAAAAGTACGACACAAATGAATAATCATATCGATAAATGTCCAAAGAATCCTTATAAAGTTGAAAAAGGTCAAAAACTATTACAATTTCAAACATTAATACCCGGGGGTAATAAAGGTGGTCTTATTCCATGGAAATTTGATCAAGATGAGTGTAGGATGGCTTTGTGTCGTATGGTGATTGTTGATGAACTTCCATTTAGTTTTGTTGAGAAGGAAGGCTTTAGAAACTTTATGAAAGTGGCACAACCTTGTTTTCGTATTCCTTCCCGTACTACTGTTACACGGGATTGTTTTGCTCTTTTTAATGTGGAAAAAAATAAATTAATGAAGTTTCTTAAAGGAACAAGTCAAAGAGTAAGTCTTACCACTGATACATGGACTTCTATTCAAAAAATTAACTATATGTGCATCACAACCCATTGGATTGATTGTGAGTGGATTATGCATAAAAGAATTATTAACTTTTCTCCAATTACTAGTCATAAAGGTGAAGATATGGCAAGGTGTATTATTGATTATTTGCGTGAGTGGGGTTTGCAAAAGATTTTCACTGTCACAGTTGACAATGCTAGTTCAAATGATGTAACCGTGGAGAAGTTATCTGACAAATTAGATGATTGGGGAACCAATTCCATGAGTGGTCAACACCTTCACATGAGATGCATGGCACATATTGTAAATCTTATTGTGAAAGATGGTTTAAAAGAGTCAGGTATTTCTATTGCTCGTGTTAGATGTGTAGTCAGATACATTAGACAGTCTCCTGCTAGGTTGAGGAAGTTTCAGGAATGTTGTGAAAGTGAAAATATTGTCAAGAAGTCTTTGTGCTTAGATGTTCCTACAAGGTGGAATTCCACCTACTTGATGTTGAGCAGGGCTATTGAATATGAGCGTGCAATTAAAGAATATTCTGATCGTGATACCGGCTTGTCATGCTATCTTATGTTTGATGCCATTTCAGATGGAAAGCCTGTAGGTATTCTTACAAGAACTGATTGGGATGAGGTAAAGAGAATTGCACAATTTCTTGAAATATTTTATAATCTCACTTTGAAGGTGTCCGGGTCACTTTATGTAACATCGAATGCCCATTTTATTGAAATTGGTCAAGTTGTTGTTTACTTAAATCGATTAATAACAACTGAAGATGAACTTTTGAGTGAGATGGCATTAAGTATGTGGAAATTTTTTGAGAAGTATTGGGGTGAACCAAAAAAAATGAACAAAATGATTTTCATTGCTTGTGTTTTGGATCCTCGCTACAAGTTTACTACTGTTAGTTTTGTACTTAAGAAGATGTTTGGAGATGATGAAGGGACAATTATTGAAAAAGAGGTTCATACTTATATGAGTTCATTGTTTAATGAGTATGTCTCTAAGTCGGTTTCAAAAGATACTGCTGGTAAAGTTTCTACCTCTTTGCCAAGCTCTTCATTCAGCACAATGGAAACTTCAACTTGTTTAGGTGCACTCTTAGATGAAATAAGGAAACATAAAGCTGAAAGTGGAGGTGTAGATTCTAAAACAGAATTGGAAAAGTATCTTGCAGAAGATCCTGAAAATGAAAGACCGGACTTTGATATCTTGGCTTGGTGGAAGGTGAACTCACCTAGATTTCCTATTCTTGGTAAGATGGCTCGAGATGTGCTTTCTATTCCTATTTTAAGTATGGCATCTGAAAGTGCATTTAGTACCGGAGGGCGTATTCTTGACCAATTTAGGAGTTCATTAACTCCTAAATTGGTTGAAACTCTAGTGTGCCTTCAAGATTGGCTTCGAAGTGAATCGCTTCCTGTAAATGTTGAGGAAGATTTAGATTTTCTCGAGACACTCGAGGAAGGTATGTATATTTTAATTAATTTTATTGTATTGCTTAAGATAGTTAAATAATATATTAATTGCCTGACTTGTTAATATATATTCTTATTAGATTTTACTAATCTTGACAAAGAAGCTTCCACCAACGATGTTTGCTAGAGTTTGTTAGCTGCTATGTAAGTTCTCCATTTTAAATAATATACTTGTAAAATAATGTGATGTATTAAAAAGTTCTTAATATTTTTTTTAATTTCTTTCAGGCTTAAAGCTTGGTAGAAACTATGCGATCAATCAAGTAGATTGTGTAGTATTTTGTGCTGGTCATCCTCTCATCTCATCCTGAATCTTCAATGTAGTTGTGGATTAGTTCTTTTTACTTTGATTCTCTTGGATTTGTACTTTATTTGAGGATTTGGATTTTTCTTGCAAGTAATTTCTCGGCTGATTTGCCTTTGTAGCCTGATATTGTAGTTGCTGGATTAAATATCCTGGCAGCATGGTCTCCAACAGCTTCTACGAAGTTGAACTTCATATATGTCAAAGTTTTTGTGTAATGTGTAATTCTACTTGTTGGACATTGTCATACATCCAGGTGATAATGGCTGTTGGACATTGTCATACATATAGTTGCAAGTGCAGTAAGAAAATCATTTGATACTGTGGACCTAGAGTTTATGAAATAGCTGGCAATGGGTGGCGGGATTTTGTGCAGTAAGAAAAAGGGTAACTTGTCTCTTCATGCCAAGTTGATGTGGGGTTGAGAAATTAGTTATCTTCTTCTGTTTACATAGTTTGTAGTAATAAGTTTTCTTGATTTTCTTGACACTTTTTGCTTCTCTCTTTTGGCAGGAGAGAATAGTGAGCTAGTTTTGTAATCATGGAAGCTAATTCATGGCTCACATCTCTTGAATGTTCAGATAATTCTTCTTTTGTCTCAATTGCTATAAAATGGCTCAAGTTCATTTTTCTTACACCATGTTCTCAAAGGATTCTGTTATCATCTGTATTCTCAATCACATTTACGACGCAGCATACTCTTACTGGGAAAGCCAATCCTTAGCGGCACCACCCAAGTCTTCTCAAAGCATCCATTTTAGAGGTATAGATGAGATAGAAAATGGAGTCCAATAATCACTAAAATGTATTGATACCCTATAGAAAAAGACAATAAGATTAAGAAAACAGCCTTACTGAAGCTAAGAGATGAACAGTTCGAACTATTTGAACTTTGAAGGCAAAGAAAATATGTTAATCAAGAATATTGGACCTGTGGCCAAATATTCTCTTGTGCAAATTGTGAGATACTATTTTGTTAAGGGAGTTGTAGCAATTAGATATTCTGGACATTCCCAACCCAGACATTATGTTTTTTAATGAAAGAAGTAATACTTAGCCGAGTAATTAGTTCAACTATCTATTTTTCATTGTATCCCGCAAATTTTCTTATTGGTGTAATCGATAACCGAATCGATAAGCCCCCAAAATCGATAAATCAAAATCGAAAAAATCAAAACCTTATTGAAACGATAACGATAAGCATATGTACAAATCGATAATCAATACTATAATTATCGATAAGGGTCAAAATCGAATCGATAAATCGAATGCACACCCCTAAGTTTAATTATACTGTCATAATGCAATAACTACAAGCCCAAAACAAACAACAAAAAGAATTCAACTACCACACATCATTTATTTCTCTTCCTTGGCATCAACTTCTCAATTCTTTGCCTACTTTGCATTTCCAATTGTCTTCCAGTAATAGCCTTTTTTTCCTTCCATGTGAGGCTTCCTGGTGAGTAAGGAGGATTTGATGGAACAATTAAACCATTATGATCACCTTTGAATGCAATTATCCTTGATCATGAAGGTTGTGATGGTTGTTGTCTCTGTTGAAGACTTATTCTTTCTTATGAAACAACCATATGCCTTATACATGGTTCTATTTCGAGTTCTGAATGCTCAAAAGCAGGAAATGAACTGCTTAAAGTCTCACTATAGACACTTGGTGTAGGCATGAAAACAAACTTTGGGCCTTGACTTGCTTGACTACATTGGGGTGCAGTAAGGTTGATTTCTTCATGTGGATGTTGTCCCACTTCTTCTTCTTCATCAAGCATTCTTTGACTTTTCTCCTTGTTGGGTGGATATTGAACAAGTTAGAGAAGTTAGATAAATTCATTAGTGAGTGAATGAAATTACTAAATTAATTCTGCAACTTCCTTATCCATTTTACCAATGCTCTTCAACTGGTCCTTGAAGTTTTTCTCATATGAGCACCATGAACACCACCATAACAACTTCTTGAACTCACCTGTTTTCTATTTTTTCCACCAGCTTGACTCAATGTGATTAACACAATATCTGTGATTTGACTCTGAAAGCACATTATGGACTACCTGAATCAATCTTTACATAAAACAAAAGTAAATTCAAATAAAGAATAATTAAAGGACACAAATAAGATACAGTTAACAGTAAGGAAATAAATAACTAGAAGTCTATAATGGAAAGACTACTTTCTTTATGTCTGACATAAAGGTAATTCCTTCACCCTTTTGAGATACAATGACCTTTGAATCAATTCCAAGAACCAAGTCCATGTTAGCTTAAGTTTCTTATCTACAATTGCCCAAGCTAGAAGATAGGTTTGGTTATTACAGCCCAAACCAACAACAATTAACAATTGGCCATAGGCTTTCCCTTTAAGAAAGGTCCCATCCAAGCCAATGAAAGGTCTCAAACCTTCTTTAAAACCAATCTTAAGAGCATGGAAGCAAATATACATTCTCAAGAATCTTCTAACACCTTGAGCAAGTGCATTCTTTGACAAGTTAATGACCACATCACTCCCTGGATTACTTTCTCTAAGTTCATTGGCATATGCCTCAATTTTATTGTAGCCATCTGTAAAAGTGCCTTCTAATTTCTCTAAAAGCAGCCTTTTATCCCTCTTACACTTTCCATAACTGACATTTGTATTAAACACATTTTTGATATCTGCTCTCATCTCTTTAATCTTATACATAGGATTATCTTGCAGTTTTTTCTTGAAGTATGCAATTGTATGATAATCAACCCTACTATTCTCAAATGTTTCATCACAAGTATGCTCTGATTTTAATGTATTTATCCTAATCCCGGTAAGGTTTCCATCCCCAGAAATAAGAACAACAAAAGGGCAACCAGGAACACATTTGTACCTTAATATTTCTGTATCACTCTTTTCTTGCTTTAAATCCTTTTTGTTTGATAGGGCATAGAAGTTAATACATTTTCTTGCTTCAGGTATATCCTTGAAGCTCATACCCTTATACAATTCCTTATAATTTTGCAGACCAACATCAATTCTCTATTTCTTTGACATGCAATTGATTGTAATTCCTCAGAATCAAACCCTCCCTCATTGCTCTCATTGTCATTGGCACTCTCACTCTCACTCTCAACCTCACTACAATCTGTACCAACTTCAATTAGTGATGGATGTGAATCAGAATAATGGACAATATGATGAACATTCACAGATAAATCATATTCATCTACTGCATAGATGTTAAGATACTTAAATTCATCAGATATTAAAGATAGTAAACGCCTTATCCCAGAAGCACCCAAGGAAATCCAATTTTAAGGCTTCTATGGCGTTCCAAGCCCGGTCTCGATGGGCTCGGAGTAGAGTCTGAGGGTCGACCCCGAGGTGCATCCCTCGAGAAAGTATATCGAAGGCTCATCCCAGCATACCTCGAGGTAGGATAAAAATTGAAGACCGTCATGGAAAGGCGGAAAATTCCCAAGGGCACGTGGTTAGAGCTGACAAGATCTGCAAAATAGTACGAGTCCGTACTGAGCCATTATACAGCTGTACCAATAGCATTTCTTTGTCATAACTAGACATGTACTATGTTGGGTTTCCCCCTCCTATATAAAGGGGACCCATGTCATTTTGTAACACACATGAATATTCAATACAATAGAACATTCTCTGCTTTTCTTGCCTAAACGTGTTCAATAATTACTCTACAGATTTATTGCTCTTCACTTATTGTCTTCATTATTGTTCTTCATTTATTGTCCATTATTAACCGTGAAAGGCTATCTTCGAGGCCTCCGATATTATCATTCTTCATTTATTATTCATTATCGAGTGCTAAAATCCGACCTTAAGGCCCCCTGTTCCATCTAGCTCGAGGCCCAGTCTTGTGACAATTTTGGTTAGCATATCTTACTTTCCTTACTTACATTTAACATTTCTTACCTAACAACTAGTATTAAAATAAATCTCATATTTTTAGAACCACAAAACCAAATATAATTGTTAATACCATTTTCAAGGTAAACAATTTGGCGCCCACCGTGGGGATAAAAATAATAGTGATTGTTTTAGTGCTGGTTTTCTGAAAACACAAGTTATTTTTCACACTTTTTCTTGTCCAAGAATCTTTGATTTCAGGTCAAAAAATGTCTAACTTAGTGAATGCACACGAAAACAATGGTCTTAGGCTTCATGGGGAGAACAGTGCAACTGCCTCAATCGTCGGTGTACCACTGCAAAACCCTGGGGTGGAACCAGCACAAATCCCCGTTGATGTGGGCTCACACAACGCTCAACATGTCGATGTAAGCTCTGATACCGATGGAAGTGTGCGCGGAGGAGACCAACCTGAAGCAAAGAGGACTCCAGCTCGGGACGAAAGAGAAGTTAGCCTCCAAGTCATTTTTGAGATGATACAAGCATAGCAAATGGCTATTGCTCAGCTACAGAGTCAGCAGAAAACTCCAAGCACAACAGTACCGGGAACGGCTCCTCGAGTCGAGCAGGCACCCGAGAGATCGAGTAATGACGGGTCAGCAGCAGACCCCGCTATTATAAAAATGCTCGAGGATCTCACCAAGAGGATTGAGTCAAGAAAAAAGAAGATAGAGGCTAACGACAAAAAAATGGAGACCTATAACTCGAGGGTCGATCAGATCCCCGGCGCACCACCGATTCTGAAGGGTGTAGATTCAAAGAAGTTTGTGCAGAAACCATTTCCATCGAGTGCGGCTCCGAAGCCTATTCCAAAGAAGTTCAGGATGCCCGATATCCCGAAGTACAACGGGACCACATATCCCAATGAGCATATTACCACTTAAACTTATGGTATAAAAGGGAATGACCTAATGACGAGATCGAATCCGTTTTGTCGAAATTTTTTGGAGAATCACTATCGAAGGGGGCCATGATGTGGTATCATAATCCACCCCCAAATTCAATAGATTTGTTTTCCATGTTGGCAGACTCTTTTGTGAAGGCACACACTAGTGCTATCAAGGTCGCTACAAGGAAGTCCGACGTCTTCAAAATCATACAAAGTGAGAACGAGATGCTAAGAGAGGTCGTATCCCACTTTCAGATGGAGCGAATGGAATTACCAGCAGTCTACGATGACTGGGCAGTGCAGGCCTTCACTCCTAGATTGAACGAATAGAGCTCAATAGCTTCGAAGAAGCTAAAGCAGAATTTTATTGAATATCCTGCCGTAACTTGGGCGGACGTTCACAACAGGTATCAATCAAAGATTAGGGTCGAGGATGACCAATTGGGAGCCCCCTCGGGCTTAGTATATCCAAGCAGGCTCTTAGCAAAAGAGTCAAGGTCTACAGAAAGGGAGTCAAGACCAAGCAAAGAAAGATATCAACCATATGTCAAATATCGAAGAAGTACTTAAAGGCAGAATGTACCTCGAAATGATCGGGAGAGGGATCGAGGCCAAAATTCCCGAGGGCTTATGAGAAAGACTGGGTTTGGAAGACATTCGATACCAATGGAGGCACCCCGATTGTCAGAATATAACTTCAACATCGATGTCTCAGACATCGTGTCACCCATGGGTAAGATCAGAGATACCAGGTGGCCAAAGCTCGCGCTGGTAGATCCTTTCCAAAGGAACCCCAACCTAATTTGTGAGTACCATGGCATTCACGGTTATAGGACCGATGATTGTAGGAAGCTTCAATAGGAGGTGGCACGACTGATCAACGAATGGCATTTTTGAGAATTCCTCGGCAATCGAGCTAAGAACCACTTTCTAGAAAGGGGGGCGAACAAATCGGAAGAACCCCAATACATTGTTCACATGATCATTGGAGGAATCGACGCCCCATAGGGACCCGTGTTCAAACGGACAAAAGTATCCATCGCAATGTAAAAACAAACTCGGGGCTAATTGCCCGAGGGCGCTCTTACATTCAGTGAAGAAGACATCGATGCCTTGTCCCAACCGCATAATGATGCACTAGTAATTTCCTTTCTTTTGAATAAAGTTCAAATTAAACGTGTGCTCGTGGACCTAGGTTGCTCAGCCAATATAATCAGGTTGAAGGTGGTGGAGCAACTCGCACTGCTCGATCAGATCATACCCACCTCTCGAGTCCTCAATGGATTCAACATGGCGAGTGAAACAACGAAGGGGGAAATAATCCTCCCAGTCAACGTGTCCAGTACAATTCAAGACGCCAAGTTTCATGTCATCGAAGGTGACATGAGGTACAATGCCTTACTTGGAAGGCCGTGGATACACAACATGAGGGCAATACCGTCAACTCTTTATCAAATGATGAAATTCCCAACCAAGGATGGCGTAAAAACGATGTATGGAGAGTATCATGCAACAAAGGAAATGTTTGCAGTACACGATATGGCACCAGCATCGACACTCTCCACCTCGGGGAAGTCCGAAGACAAGCAGATCCCCGAGGAACATGTAGTCTGTGAGCAGTCGAACGAGGATGATGAAGAAGATTTCCTCACTCCTCAAACCTTCGTTGCCCCCGAAGAGTCGGATGCAACAAAATCAACGGTGGAAGAACTTGAACATGCCGTTTTTATCGAGCATCTTCCAGATCAAAAGGTATACCTGGAAACGGGATTAACCGCCAAACTCAAGAAAAACCTCATTCAATTCCTTATTAACAAAATTGATTGCTTTGCGTGGTCCCATTTAGACATGACAAGGATCCCGCCAGAAATAACCACTCATCGACTAAGTGTCGACCCCAAGTTCAACCGGTGAAGCAAAAAAGGAGGCCTCAGTCTGAGGTTAAACATGCGTTCATCAAAGACGAACTAACAAAACTACTCAAAATAGGATCCATTAGGGAAGTGAAATAACCGAATGGTTAGCTAATGTAGTGGTAGTCCCCAAAAAGGGAAATAAATTAAGAATGTGAGTCGATTACAAAGACTTGAATAAAGCATGCCCTAAAGACTCACTCCCATTGCCCAACATCGATCGCTTGATCGATGCCACGGTCGGCCACGAGATCCTAGGAGATGCTGAAACGAGGTATCCACACTTAGAAAAAATTAGCTCTTGCATTAATAAGTGCATCTCGAAAATTGAAACCTTATTTTTAATTCCATCGTATATGTGCACGAATTATCGGGCCAATTGGCCAAATGGGCCATCGAACTCGGAAGGTACGATATCGAGTACCAACCCCGAACAACTATCAAGTCCCAAATTTTGGCGGACTTCGTGGCCGAATTTGCGCCTGCCCTCGTGCCCAAGGTAGAAAAAGAACTATTGCTAAAAACGGGCACATCATCGGAGGTATGGATCCTATTCACTGATAGTGCTTCGAACGTGAAAGGATTCAGACTCGGCATAGTTCTGAAACCACCTACGGGTGGCATGATTAGACAATCTATAAAGACTACGAAATTGACTAACAACGAGGCCGAGTATGAGGCTGTGATTGCAGGTCTTGAGTTGGCCAAGGGCCTAGGAGCAGAAGTCATCGAAGCAAAATATGACTCCCTTCTGGTAGTAAACCAAGTAAATGGGAGCTTTGAGGTTCGCGAAGATAGTATGCAAAGATGTTTAGACAAGCTTCAAGTCACATTGCATCGCTTCAAAGAATGGACTCTGGTCCACGTAGCTCGAGAACAAAATAGCGAGGCCGATGCACTCGCAAACCTAGGATCGTCCGTCGAAGAAGATGACATACTCCCGGGGATGTTGTACAGATATCCAAGTCAGTAATTGAAGAATTCCATGCCGATATCAACTCAACAAGTCTAACATGGGATTGGAGAAACAAGTACATCGACTATTTGAGAGACGGGAAGCTGCCCACGTACCCAAAGAATCGAGGGCCCTTCGAGCCAAAGTAGCCCAATTTTCACTCAACAAGAATAGAACTCTATACATAAGGACCTTCGACGGGCCTCTAGCAGTATGCTTAGGACCAAGGGACACCAACTATGTGCTTCGAGAAATCCATGAAGGCACTTATGGAAACCACTCCGGTGCTGATTCTTTAGTCAAAAAGGTGATCAGAGCAGGTTACTATTGGGATAGAATGGAAAAGGATACCAAGGAGTTCGTCCGAAGGTGTGACAAATGCCAAAGGTTTTCACCGATGATCCACCCGACCGGTGAACAACTACATTCATTATTATCACCATGGCCGTTCATGAAATGGGGGATGAACATCGTTGTCCCCCTACCAACGGTGCTAGGTAAAGCTAGATTTATTCTATTAATTATGACTAACTACTTCTTGAAATGGGTGTAAGCATAGGCCGATTCGGGATCCCCTACAAGATTGCATGTGATAACGGGAAGCAATTCGTTGGCAGCAAGGTGACGAAGTTCCTCGAAGATCATAAAATCAAAAGGATCCTATCGGCACCCTACCACCCAATTGCAAAGGGTCAGGCCGAATCCACGAACAAGACCATCATTCAAAACATGAAAAAGAGGTTGGAAAGTGCTAAGGGAAAATGGAGAGAAGTGTTGCCCGAAGTACTATGGGCGTATCGAACAACTTCAAAATCAAGCACGGGAGAGACGCTGTTCTCTTTGGTATATGGGTCCGAGGTTTTAATACCGGTCGAGGTCGGGGAACCAAACACCAAAATTCGACATGCCACCTAGGACTCGAACAACGAGACCATGACTACAGCCCTCGAGATCCTAGATGAAAAGCGAGAGGCTGCTCTAGTCCGAATGGCTGCCCAAAAACAAAGAATCGAAAGATATTATAACAGGAGAACAAACCTCCGATACTTCGGAGTTGGGACTTAGTCCTAAGGAAAGTCACCATCAACACTCGAAACCCAAATGAAGGGAAGCTACGCCCTAGCTGGGAAGGACCGTATCGCATCCTCGGAGTAGTGGGCAAAGGGTCTTACAAACTTGGCATGATGGAAGGCGAGCAACTACCAAGCAATTGGAACATATCGATGCTCAAACGCTATTACTGTTGAGGTACGACCTTCCCCTTTTCATTTATGTTTCATACTAACTTATTATAGGTGTTCGATTGAGAGGAGTCGAATAACCCTTCAACCAGAAGACCTTGGGTTTTAAAGCATGCGTTGCACTCTTTTTCCTTTAGATCGAGTTTTATCCCAAATGGGTTTTACCGGCAAGGTTTTTAACGAGGCAACACCTATATTCTACTTGAGAAAAACTTAACAAGTATTCAAGGTTTCTTTTCAATCAACCTCGAATAATGGGGGCATCACCCTCGGAGGTTATCTCATCAAAGGAATCGAGTTATGCCTAAGAGGACCTCGATAGGAGAATATTGTATTGGGCCAAACGGTCAAATGAACCGTGTCCATGTAGAATGATTGAGCCTCCGAAAGCAAAAGCATGTACACATATATTGAGTAATCGAAGAAGCCTATTTGCTTATCAAAAACGCTTTACGCTCCAAAGAAGTACTACTTTCACGTAAAAATGGCTTAAGGGCCAAAAACTCTCGGACACTCGGGGACTGTCATTGACAGTCAGCTCATCAAGCCATCAAAAACTCGAACTCGTAAGACCTCAATGAGGCAACGTCGATCTCGTAAGACCTCAGTGGGGCACCATCAGATCTGTAAGACCTTAATGAGGCATGCCCAAATTTATAAGACCTTAAAAAGGCATAACCCCGATATTAAGGCCAGGGTTATATATTCGAACTTGTAAGACCCCTAAAAAGGCATACCCTCGATATAGACGCCGAGTTCATATCACCCGGGGACTAAAGGCTACGGCCGAACATAATGACTACGGTCATACTAAAAGGCTACGGCCAAATTAACGTGGCTCGGAGACGTCCGACCGCTGCCATAAAACTAAAAGCCTTCAAACTTCAAAAATTCTTCGAAAAGAACCGGTTAATCAGGCTACCCTCAGCATAAGCAAATGAGCTTCGATAATATCAGCTCTGAACAATGAAAAGGCTTTGAAACAATCAACCTTCAATAAAAAGGCTTCGAAACATCAGCCTTCAAGAAAACCCCACGAGGTACTCGACTATCGTCACATAATTGACTCATAATCGAGGTTCTCATTTGAGCTGTCGAAGAGTCGGACAAACAGAAAACATGCCAAGGCATAATCAAAACTTCAAATGTCTTTAGACAAAATGGGGGAAAACTATAGCCATATTAGAGGTCGAATCGACCCAATCTAAAAAGAGCCTAAGGGAAAATACTTAAGATCCTAAGGGCCAACCTAAAAGAGCCTAAGGGCCGATCTAAAGAGCCCAAGTGCCAAATTGAAAATAGCCTAAGGGCCAATATTTTAAAAGAAACCTAATGGTCGATAGTACCGAGTCGAAACTTGTCTTGAGGATCGAACCCCCAAACGGTTGACTATTATCGATTATTCATCGAGCATGAAAACCTAAAGGGTTTATATTATAAGTCCTACACATCAGATTGATTATCGACAAGCATCAAAGTTTATTCCAAAAAAGCAAAGGAGAGACAAGAAGTGAGGAAAAGCAAAGATCCTTTTATATATAATAAAGGTTCACAAAAGCATATTTACAAAGCTCACACTTGGAGCCAATACATGAAAAAGAAAGAAAAATAAGCCTAATCTTCCGCCCGGGGCACTTGACTGGATGAATCTCCCTCGGGAGTTATGCCTTCAACGACTTGTCCCTCGGCCCCCAGTCTCCAACGGCCTCTTCCCCCTCGGGGACTTCTTCTTCGTCTTCGTCACCTTCCGAGCCACTGGCCGAGTCACCATCAGAAAAAAAGCAGAGCTGCCAACTCTTCCTATAGGGCCTTCACTTTGTCGATCTCAGTAGAAAGGTCGAAGCCCCCTACAAGTGCTTCCCCGAGAGCCTGTCTCCGAGATCCCAATCGAGCATGGTCCAGGGCTCGAGCTAGTTTGAGCTTGGCCTCAGCAAACGCTTTCTTAGCCCAAGAGTTCACAGCAACAACATCCTCCCAATACGAGGATACGAGCCCATCAACCTCGGCCTTAGTCCTGGACAGCGCGACAGCTGATTCAGCATGGAGATCCTTATACTTGCCGTTTTCTACCTTTGCATCTTGGAGTTGATGCTCAGCCGAGGTCAACTTCTCTCGGAGAGTATCTCTCTTGGAGGCTACCTCATCCATGCGTCGTTTGAGCCCGAGGATCTCAATATCCCTGACTCTAAGCTCCTCCCGCATCAAGTCATCTTTTTGCTTAAGCTGCAAGAGTTAAGTTAAGGCATTAAAATGCTAAAATTGAACGAGCACAAAAATAAGCATACGAAGACTGTGATACTTGCTCGTCAAGATTGGCCCGTTCTCGAGATATCGCCTCCAGGCGAGCTCGGTAGTCATGCAGTTCCTCTTCCTTCTTAGCTAGAAAAGCTTTGCACTCATCCGCCTCCGATGAGAGACTCCTACACTCCTCCTCATAGTGGGCCAACTCAGCTTGTGACCTGGAAAAGGCTTGATTGTAAAGCTCTATGGCCTAAAAACATAAAGGAAAGAAATCAGAAAAATTGAGGATCAAAACTCAAGGCATAGTTGTCAGAAGATTACTTGTTTGTAGAGCTATCGGCCTCCTAAAAAATAAGCGAGCCGTTGAGCTCGGGGATTTCTTCGACCCCAGTGAAGTATCCTTCGAACACATCATTCTCCCCGAGGGATTCCCCCGCCTTGGGAGCCTCCATATTATGGGCATCCCGTATCTCCCTAGGAGAAAATGTGGGACCCGACGGAGAATCATCTATATTAACGACCACGGGTGGATCGATCAGGGCCTTCTCTTGCCTTCGGATAGCTTTAGAACTAGGCTTCCCGAGTTCATCTACCAAATTCCCCTCGGCTCGAGAACCTTTTCAGCCCGAGGTGGGGCGGCATCAATAACTTTTGATTCAGAAGCCTTCGCCCAACGACCGTCGGCTAGGCAAGCTTCGAAGCATTCGTATGTGCCAGCGGGCAATCATTTTTCTCTTCGCCCTCGTATTGAAGGCTCCCTGACACTTCCGGATTTAAGGCTTCTGAATCAACCTCAGGCTTTTGAACTTTAGCTTTCTTTGGTTTCGAGGACTCAACCGGTAATTTCCTTTTTCTTGTCTTCTCCTTAGCAGGTTTTGGGGTATCTGCTTCCCGGGGTGGGGCTTCCCTCATCAAAGAGGACTCTCGTAGACCTGCAAAAACACCAAATATAAACACATAAAATGAGAATACATTCGAGGGATATCTCCTTTAAATAGTTCAAGTATGGCAGAAGAAAAACATCACCATGGTTTTTAGCCTCCCATCGGGTCTTGGCCAGATCGCGCCACACGCGCTCAGCATATGGGCAGGCCGAATCAAGCTCGCGAACCCAGCCCGCGAGGTCCTTGACCGTGCCGGGCTGCCACATCAAAGGGAGTTAGTTCTAAGGGTGTTAACCGGGCGGGCCGGATCGGGTAGTGAAAAAATAGAACCGCACGGGTTTGGAACCGGGCCGCTTACAGGTTGAGGCTTAACGGGTTTAACAGGTTCGTGTTCATCCTGGTAAAAATTAAACTGTAAGGGTTACGGGTAAATCGGTCCGGGCCGGGTTAACAGTAAAATATTTTTTTTAATTTTTTTTGTACAACTATTGTAATTTATATTAATATAGAGTAAAAAATATAAAGAATACAATGAATATGGAAAAAATTGCACTTATAAATTGCAAGTGTAACATTTATTTCAAATTTAAAATTTCAAAATTTATTTCAAAGTTACAAATTGAAAGGTTTACATTTGACAAGTAGTAAAT
Organism: Nicotiana undulata; assembly: GCA_005239495.1. Lineage (NCBI taxonomy): Eukaryota > Viridiplantae > Streptophyta > Magnoliopsida > Solanales > Solanaceae > Nicotiana > Nicotiana undulata. The sequence continues at coordinate 148,941 of ML283709.1, read as the reverse complement.
TCAAAGGTATTGCATTGCCCTTGTAAGTTCTTCATAATCAATATGAACGGATTGTCCTTCTTCTGGAGTGTTAAATTCAGATGGGTTACCATGTGTTAATATTTCTCCAAGTTCCTCGTCTTCTGGGCTATCAACATCTTCACGTCCTTGATTTTTTCGTTCCGATCTTATCCAATCTCTTAAACATACTAAAACTTCCAAAGCGTTGCTTCCCAATGACTGACAGGTGTCTCCTAGTTGTTGTCTTGCTTGACTAAATGCACTCTATGATGCAACAATTGAAATTGGCACATTCAGCACGTCCCGAGCCATAGCGGAAAGAACATGAAATTGCTTTTCATTCTCACGCCACCATCCCAACGCTGAAAATTCCTTTGTGCGAATCTCCTTTTGCTTCTGCAAGTAGAATTGAAGTTCATCAATGTTCTGCTACTAGTTTGAGTTGTAGCAAATGTAGAAAAAATATTAAAACTATCAACTATTTCATCATCATACAAAGTAGTAGAACTTGAAGAAGTGGTACACTGCATAATAGGATTAACATTGGCTACATTATGAGCAACATCATCAACTATACTTGCATAATAATTATATAATTGTTGTAAATTATCATTTAGATTGTTCATACAAGTAAAAATATATGGGGTTTCAGTTGATCCAATCTATATATAAGTATATAAAGCATTGATTAATTGGTGACAATCAACCATCTTAATAGAAGGATTTAAAACAACACTAATTAAGTAAATCTGAGGAATTGGAAAGAAATATTTTTGAATTTTTCTTGCATTTCTTCAACAACATCCTTATATTTTTCTTTCTTCTTAATTCAAAGAGTAGAAAAGAAATTTCAGCTATATGTACTAAAACCATTGTAACAGTAGGGTAGTATGCTCCAGAAAACTCAACGGTAGCTATATAAAATTTATGTAAAAATTGAACAACATCATTAATGACCTCCCAAGTAGCAAGTGTTAACATATGGTTTCGATCAGTACAATGCGCATTAGCAACTTCAGTTATTGGAAATCTATATTTGTAGCAACATTTTAAAAAACATAGTAACAATTTCGTCTGGCATGAATCTTGGTTTAAGGTTATACCGGTACACTTATTCTTAAATTCCTTAATTCTAGATTGTCTGTTATTTCCTTGAATAACACCAACTGCTCTTCTAACATGAGTAATCTCAGTTGAAAATAAATCAAGGCCACTTTTAACAATTAAATTATAAATATGACATGCACACCTAACATGAAAAATTTCTTCAAGTGGTGGTTTCAAATGCATTTTTAATATTGAAATTGCGGCAGTATTATTAGAAGCCTTATCAAAAGGCATACAAATACTTTTTGGTTAAGATTATAAAATTCAACAACTTCGCAAATAGTACTACTTATAAACACAACAGTATGACTCTGATCTTCATTATATTTAAAAGCGATAATACATTTTTGCATACAAAATAAATTATCTATCCAATGACATGTAATTGTCAAATAATCATTTCCATTAACAACATGGCCAATATCAGAAGTTAGAGAAACTCTACAGGGAAGGTGCTCAAACAAATAACGTATGTATGTTTGATATTGTCCATGAAGTCTAAAGATATCAGCTCTACAAATACTTCTAGGGATACCTTTAAAGAAAGGATTATAAATCTTTTGAATATACATAACAAGATATGATGAAGAAGCAAAAGAAAAAGGTAGACAACCCAAAGCAATCATTTTTGCTAACTCCTCACAATCTTTCATTTTATCATATTTCATAAGTCCTCCAGTAGTAGGGTTTAGAGTTGTATGATTTCCATCACCATCATCGCCCCATTCTATGGGATGCTCAACTCTCATATGTCTACTAAGTGTCTCGGTCCCCACACAATTTTCTCCAGTCATATGTTTAAAATTATCATTACAAAGTTTGCATTTAACTCTATCAGTACCTACTATTTCGTCAAAAAAAATAATCAAACCTTACTTCTTTTTCTACGATTAGTAGTCGGGGCCACATGTGTTCTACTACTAGTACCACGACCACCACCCCTGGTAGCAGCTCCAACACTACTAGGTGTAAGTGGTATCTCATCTTCCATTTCTAATTCATTATCTTCTATTCCGAAATATTCTTGTAATTGTTCATAATCTATATTAATATTAGGCGATGTTTCATAAACCTATGTAGAAAGTGGGGTATTAGTATTACTACCAGATGATGAAGAACTACCTATTTTTCTATTTTTCCGACTAGCAACTTTTTTACAAGCTTTTTTGGCAGCATTAAACAAATTGTAAAAACTTAAGTACTAGCAAAAATTAAATATGCAAATAAAATAGTAAATAAGAGAAAGAGTTGGAGGGAGTGCACCGAATTCGGCAACAAATTGAGCACTTGATGATTACGCAACTCCAATGTTACCACGAAGAAACGTCAATTGTTCCAATTTTGAAGTTCAATTGCTCAAACTTCAAAATCCAAAAGATAAAATAAATATTACGATAAATTAAATTCCATAAAAAAAATCCAAATAGTTGATTGCACTTTAGAAGAAGAATTGAAGATTGGAGAATGAGAGAATATGAGAATTGAGATTGAGATTGAGAAATGAGAGATGAGTGAAGAAATGAAGGAGATGGGGGGAGGGGTGTATTTATAGTTTTAAAAAAAAGGTTAAATTTGTAATTTAAAAAGTGTTAATTTTTTTTAAAAGAAAGGCCCAAAAAAGGGCCATTTGTGCAAATCAACCGTTGGGCAACGACTCCCTTGGCAGGTTACTATTGCCAATGGTCCAGTAGGTTCCAAAAGATTTTAAAAAAAAATTGCCGTTAAAATCGGTCGGGTTCAGGCCGGTTTAAGCGGTAAGTGCACTGTTCACTTTGACCGGGTTGGACCGGTCCGGGTAACCGGTAGAAAAAAAGTAAATGGCCCAACCCCCCTTACCCCTTAAACCCAGCCCACCCGGCTCCCTTTGTACATGGTCGGTTTGATTCCAGTTTTAATCGGTCTTGGCCGGTCACGAAACGGTCTGACCCGACCTGTTAGACACCCTTAGTTAGTTCGGAGGGAAGATGGTCTGAAGGAAAAAGAAGATACTTAATTAGCATGTCACTTACGATTCATATTCCATTCCTCGGGGAATGGCATCCTTTCAGCAGGGATCAGATTTGAGGTCCTAACTCGGACAAAGCAGCTCATCCACCCTCTGTCCTTGTCCTCGTCGATGCAAGCAAAGAAGGACTTTGAAGCCCGACGTTGAATCTTAATCAAGCCGCCTCGATAAAGTCGGGGGATGTACATTCTAATCATATGGTCGAGGGTAAAAGGCATCCCCTCGACCATGTTTGAAAAGTACCTAATCATGTAAACAATGCGCCAGAATAACAGATAGATTTGGCCGAGTATCACCCGGTATTGTCTGCAGTAATCGAGGATCATGGGGTTTATCGGTGGCGAAGATGGTTCCACCGAACCTAGGGTAAAAAGATATGCGTATACATTAAGGAAGCCAGCTTTGTGTGTTGTTATGTCTTCCTCACGAGAGAGAATTTCCACTTGTACCGCCTTCCCCCAGCGGCAGTCAGCCTTCACCTTCCCGGTTTCAGTTATCAGGCTAATATATCGGGACATGGGTTCACATCGCCCGGGTTTCGAAGAAGTTTTGTCGACCTTGAAATCGGAGGACGTTTCACAAGGTCCGGGGATACACTCCTCAATACGAGGAGGCACTACTGCTTTTCCCTTAGACGAGCGTGATGATGAAAAGGCTTTCTCATCTTGAGGAACGGTTTTAGAGGTCTTTGCCATTGTTGCTATGAGATTTCAGAAGAAAAGGAAGAAGTTGGTTGAGAGATGAACACTAGAAATAGGTAAGAAGAGTTGTTGAAGATCCGAAGATATGGTAAAGGGCGAAGGTTCAAGGAGTGAAGGATTGGAGTATTTATAGGGGACAGTCGTGCGCGTTAGGGAAAGCCAAAAGATGGCCAACCATCGTAATCAATTCGAGGCTTTCAAGAGCCATGCGAGTGTGACTTTTGAACATCCCTTTTGTCACATCAATCGCTTGCATGACATAAATGACATAATGATAGAGGCATTGAAGAGTTGAAGAATTTAAATTGTTCCTTGTTATTTCATTCCAAGAAACACGGGGACTATCTGTATACGGTCAAAATCGGAAAAGGCCGATTTTAAGGCTTCTATGGCGTTCCAAGCCTGGTCTCGATGGGCTCGGAGCAGAGTCTGAGGGTCGACCCCGAGGTGCATCCCTCGAGAAAGTATATCGAAGGCTCATCCCAGCATACCTCGAGGCACGATAAAAATCAAAGACCGTCATGGAAAGGCGGAAAATTCCCAAGGGCACGTGGTTAGAGCTGACAAGGTCTGCAATAAGAGTATGAGTCCGTACTGAGCCATTATACAGCTGTACCAATAGCATTTCTTTGTCATAATTAGACATGTACTATGTTGGGATCCTCCCCTCCTATATAAAGGAGACCCATGTCATTTTGTAACACACATGAATATTCAATACAATAGAAGTGCTTTTCTAGCCTAAACGTGCTCAACAATTACTCTACAGATTTATTGCTCTTCACTTATTGTCTTCATTTATTGTTCTTCATTTATTGTCCATTATTAACCGCGAAATTCTATCCTCGAGGCCTCCGATATCATCATTCTTCATTTATTATTCATTATCGAGTGCTATAATCTGACCTCGAGCCCCCTGTTCCGTCTAGCTCTAGGCCCAGTCTTGTGACAATTTTGGTTTGCATATCTTACTTTCCTTACTTACATTTAGCATTTCTTACCTAACAACTAGTATTAAAATAAATCACATATTTTTAGAACCACAAAATCAAATATAATTGTTAATACCATTTTCAAGGTAAACAGTTACCAGAAGGTCCATTTACAGTTAGTTGTTAAGCACCTAAATACTTCAATTCCCCAATGTACTCATTTACTAGATCAATAAAGGAAAGACGGTTAGAGTCATAACCTTCCCAAGAGTGAACAAGCTTATTTGAATATAACACATTGGGTTTTATGATCCAATCCCCACCATGATGGAATATTATGTCCACCAAAGTCATTTTTAATATCCTGAAAAGTTAAGAAAACAAATTAGAATGAACAATAATGTGCAATGGATATGGCAACAAAACTGAAAATAAAACAATTCAGATAGGCAACGATATTACTACTTTATATACTACTTTGTTAACTTAAGTTTGTGGAAAGGGTTCTATGCATTATTTCAGCTTATTTGCTTCTTTTAAAAAAGGGTGTCACGACCCGAAATCTCACTATTGGGCCATGATTGCGTCTAATGTTGGACCCGCTAGACAAGCCAACGTATACAATATCATTAACGTACTAACATTAAAATGCAGAGTTTAGGTAAAGCATCTAATATTCCTTTTTCAAATGCGGAAGCAGATAAATTCTGAAAATAATCAAAACACTAATAACACGATTCGTTAACAATATCCCAACACCTGGAGTCACTAACTCACGGACTGACTAAGAGGTTACTAAATACAAAGTTTGAAGAAATAATACATGAACTGTCTGAGAACTAAAATAAGACAGAATAGAAAGATAAGGATAGAGGAGACGCCAAAGCCCACGAACGTCTGCGGGTCTACCTTGTAATCTCTGAAGTGGACTGAAGGATACTCCCTCAATCAGTGTCCACCGGGTCCGGCTGCGGGATCTGCACAACATAGAGAAGTGCAGGTGTAGCATCAGTACAACCGACCCCATGTACTGAGCAAGTGCCGAGCCTAACCCCGGCCGAAGTAGTGGCGAGGCTAGACACGACAACGATAATCTACCTGTACAGTTCTACGAAAAATATAGCAAAGAAGTGACAATTATTTAACAGATAAGCAATAGATACGAGGACAAGTAAGGGGGAAACAGGTAATTAGCGAAATGAGATATTGAATACAATAAATAAGAATATATATGAATGGCACGGCATCACCCTTCGTGCTTTACTCTCGTCCTCACTATGCAACAGATAAATATATATGAAATGCTTGCAATAATAAATGAAATGAATGGCACGACATCACCCTTTGTGCTTTACTCTCTTTCTCACATTGCAATAAATAAATAATGAGTGATATGAATTAATGGAACGGCATCACCCTTCGTGCTTTACTCTCTTCCTCACATTGCGATAAATAAATAATGAGTGATATGAATTAATGGAACGGCATCGCCCTTCGTGCTTTACTCTCTTCCTCACATTGCGATAAATAAATAATGAGTGATATGAATTAATGGAACGGCATCGCCCTTCGTGCTTTACTCTCTTCCTCGCATTGCAATAAATAAATAATGAATGATGTTAATGAATGACACGACATCACCCTTCATGCTTTACTCTCTTCCTCACATTGCGATAAATAAATAATGAGTGATATGAATTAATGGAACGGCATCGCCCTTCGTGCTTTACTCTCTTCCTCGCATTGCAATAAATAAATAATGAATGATGTTAATGAATGACACGACATCACCCTTCATGCTTTACTCTCTTCCTCACATTGCGATAAATAAATAATGAGTGATATGAATTAATGGAACGGCATCGCCCTTCGTGCTTTACTCTCTTCCTCGCATTGCAATAAATAAATAATGAATGATGTTAATGAATGACACGACATCACCCTTCATGCTTTACTCTCTTCCTCACCCAAGTAATATCAACAAAAAATCACAAACTTGGCAAGGAAATCAATTACAGGAATTCAATTCACAACTACCCAACACAGGGAATAACAATCAAAGTCAAACACATTTTCCCGGCAAGGGTCTCAGCTATAACCAATTCCTTACGAGGACATAACTTCCCAAAAGAACTACTTCATAACACAATAATCATTGAGCCAATAATAAGGAATTAAGCAAAAATGGACTCACGGGCATACTTTGACACACAATGCATAGGTACTCGTCACCTTACCCATGCATTGAACATGATAAACATATAACACATAGAGAACAATACCTATTCCATCACCATAGTTAGGCAAAACACTTACCTCGGGTCCAAAATATAGCAACCAACCCTCTAACACCGCCTTTCCTTTAGAATTCAACTCCGGAATGGTATTATCTAGACATAATTAACTCAAGTGTATCAATAATGACTCAATAAATCAATTTTATAGCCTAATTACCCATTTCCAAGCATTTTTCCAAAAATACTAAAATTCGACCCCGGGCCCGCTTGGTCCAAACACGAGGCTCGGACCAAAACCCAATTACCCATACCCCCACGAGTTAGAATATATAATTTGTTTTGAAATCCGACCCCAAATTGGGGTTGAATTGCCCAAAATTCCCAAAAACCTAACTTTACCCAAAACCCCTCATTTCTACTTTGATTTTAGGATTTTAAGCCTAGATTATAGTGTGAAATCTTGTAAAAGAAGTTAAGGAGTAAAGAAAATGAGTTAGAAATCACTTACAAATGTTTTGGAGAAGAAGGAGTATTTGAAAAATCGCCTCTTATGTTTTTAGGGCTTTGAAATATGAAAATAACTGAAATTCCCGTATAATTATACCCATTTCTGGTCCCCCACCGGGGTCAGCGAAAAAACGACCGCGGCCGCGGTAGCAAACGACAAGGAAAGCTGAAGAAACTGAGAAAACATGACTGCAGTGACATGCTTTAGTATTTTGGCCATAACTTTCTCTACAGACGTCCAAATTACGATTTCGTTACCTTTCTAGAAACTAGACACGAAGGGCTAACACTTTCGTTTTTGAATCATCTCACACTTCCTTGTAGATCAAAAGATATAAGCCTCCGAAGTCGGAATGGTGACCCAGCCCCTCCACCGCAGACCGCGAAAACACGACCGCGGCCGCGAAGCTCCCCCTCAGGTCCCCCACTGCGGCCAGCGAAAATGGGACCGCAGACCGCGGTGGTGGGTTCAGAGAACTGACCCCTCGGACCTACAACAGTTATATTTTAGCCTAAGGACACCCCGGGACCTACCCGACACCCAATCGACCCCTCAAAACTTCAAATCGAGCGTTCCAGCAAGTCCCAAATCATCCCACAGACTTATTCGAGTAATGAAACCACCAAAATAACATCAAAAACAATGAATTGAACTTCAAAATCCATATAACTTTCTCAATCTTCATAAACTATCAAATTTTCCATTTTTGATCTGAATCACGTCAGACCAAGTCCGTTTTACACCAAGTTTTACAAATAGATCATATAACACATATTAAACCTATTTCGAGCTCCGAAACCATAATACGGGTCCGGTAACACAGGTTTCACATAAAAATTTATTTTCAAAAGTCGTTATTATTTTTAGAAAACAATTTTCTTTAAAAATTTATTTCTCGGGCTTGGGACCTCGGAATTCGATTCCGGGCATACGCCCAAGTCCCATATTTTCCTACGGACCCTCCGGGACTGTCAAATCACGGGTCCGGATCCGTTTACCAAAAATGTTGACCAAAGTCAACTTTAATTAATTAATTATTATAAATTTCAACTTTTCATCAAGTTTTCACATAAACGCTTCCCGGCTACACGTTCGGGTTGCGCACACATATCGAGGTGAGATTAACGGAGGCTTTTGGGGCCTCGGAACACAGATTTAGCTAAATTAACATAGAAGGACCTTGTGGGTCATCACAATCTCCACCTCTAAAACAAACGTTCGTCCTCGAACGGACATATAAAGGTACCTGAGTCTGAGAACTGATAGGGATAACGGCTCCGCATATCGGACTCGGACTCCCAGGTAGCTGCCTCGGCAGGCTGACCTCTCCACTAAACACGAACCGAAGGATAACTCTTCGATCTCAACTGACAAACCTGCCTATCTAATATGGCTACCGGCTCCTCCTCATAAGTCAAATCCTGGTCCAACTGGACACCGCTGAAGTCGAGAACATAAGATGGATCTGTAATGTACTCGGAGCATAGATACATAAAACACGGGATGTACGGCTGATAAATGTGGTGGCAAGGCAAGTGTGTAGGCCACCTCTCCTACCTTGTCCAAAATATCAAATGGGCTAATGTACCTAAGGCTCAACTTGCCCTTCTTCCCGAACCTCATCACGCCCTTCATATGCGACACTCTAAGAAACACCTGATCTCCTATCATGAAAGCCAAGTCTCGAACTCTGCGATCTGCATAACTCTTTTGCCTGGACTAAGCTGTGCGAAGTCTATCCTGAATAATCTTCACCTTGTCCAAGGCCTCCTGGACTAACTCAAAACCCAACAATCTAGCCTCTCCCGGCTCAAACCATCCAAATGGAGACCGACACCGTCTACCATACAACGCCTCATACGGAGCCATCTGAATGCTCGACTGATAGCTGTTGTTGTAGGCAAACTCAACTAAAGGCAAGAACTTGTCCCATGAACCTCCAAAATCAATGACGCAGGCCCGCGACATATCCTCCAAAATCAGAATAGTACGCTCGGATTGTCCGTCTGTCTGAGGATGAAATGCTATGCTCAAATCAATCTGTGTGCCCAACTCTCACTGAAATACTCTCCAGAAACGGGAGGTGAACTGAGTACCTCGGTCTGATATAATGGATATGGGCACACCATGCAATTTGACAATCTCTCTCATGTAAATCCTTTCCAACTTCTCTGTTGAATACGACACTGATACTGGAATGAAATGCGCCGACTTGGTCAGCCTATCCACAACGACCGAAACTGCATCAACCATCCTCTGAGTCCGTGGGAGCCCAACTACAAAGTCCATGGTGATACGCTCCCACTTCCACTCAGGAAGCTGAATCTGCTGCATCAAACCACCGGGTCTCTGGTGCTCGTACTTAACCTGCTGACAGTTCAAGCACCGAGCTACATAAGCTACAATATCCTTCTTCATCATACGCCACCAATAATGCTACCGCAAGTCCTGGTACATCTTCGGCGCCCGAAACTATGGGCTTTCTGCAGTATCAACTCACGAATGCCATCCCCATCGGGTACACAAATATGACCCTGCATCCTAAAAACTCCCTCGGCATCAACTGTGATCTGCTTGGCACGTCCGTGCCGAACCGTATCTCTAAGAGCACATAAACAACGATCATCATACTGCCTGGCACGAATACGATCATACAATGAAGAACGAGTGACGGTATGGGCCAAAACACTGCCACCCTCAGAAACCTCCAACCTCACAAATCGGCTGGCTAACGCCTGAACATCCAAAGAAAGAGGTCGCTCTCCAAATGATAAATAGGCAAGACTACCCATGCTAACTGACTTCCGGCTCAAAGCATCGGCCACCACATTGGCCTTCCCCAGATGGTAGAGAATAGTAATATCATAATTCTTCAGCAACTCTAACCACCTTCTCTGCCTCATGTTCAACTCCTTTTGCTTAAACAAGTATTGCAAACTCTTGTGATCAGTGAATACCTCACACGGTACCCCNTAGAGAATAGTAATATCATAATCCTTCAGCAACTCTAACCACCTTCTCTGCCTCATGTTCAACTCCTTTTGCTTAAACAAGTATTGCAAACTCTTGTGATCAGTGAATACCTCACACGGTACCCCATACAAATAGTGCTTCCAAATCTTCAAGACATGAACAATAGCTGCAAGCTCCAAGTCGTGAACTGGATAATTCTTCTCGTGAATCTTCAACTGACGAGATGCATAGGCTATGACCCTGCCATCCTGCATCAATATCGCACCGAGCCAAACCCGTGACGCATCACAATACACGGTATACGGACCTGAACCTATGAGCAATACCAGCACTAGTGATGTGGTCAATGCTGTCTTGAGCTTCTGAAAGCTCGCCTCACACTCCTCAGACCACCTGAACTGAGCACACTTCTGGGTCAACATGGTCATCGTGGCTGTGATAGATGAAAAGCCCTCCACAAATCGGCGATAGTAACTTGCTAAGCCCAAGAAACTCCGAATCTCCGTAGCTGAAGTGGGCCTAGGCCAATCTCTAACTGCTGAAATCTTTTTGGGATCTACCTGAATACCCTATGATGAAACCACATGGCCTAGAAATGCAACTAAACTCAACCAAAAATCGCACTTGGAGAACTTGGCGTACAACTACCGATCTCTCATAGTCTGGAGAACAACCCGAAGGTGCTGCTCGTGTTCCTCTCGACTACGGGAATAAATCAAGATATCATTTATAAACACGATCACGAATGAGTCCAGATAAGGCCTGAATTCCCGATTCATCAACTCCATAAAAGCAGCGGGGGCATTTGTCAACCCAAAAGACATCACCAAAAACTCATAGTGCCCATAACGAGTGCGAAAAGTTGTCTTAGGGACATCAGAAGCCCTAATTCTCAGCTGATGGTAACCAGATCTCAAGTCTATCTTGGAAAACACCGTAGCACCCTGAGGCTAGTCAAATAAGTCATCAATCCTCGGCAAAGGATACTTGTTCTTGATAGTAACCTTATTCAACTGCCGGTAGTCAATGCACATCCTCATAGAGCCATCTTTCTTTTTCACGAACAACACGGGAGCACCCCCAGGAGAAACACTAGGCCTGATGAAGCCTTTACCCAACAAATCCTTCAACTCCTTCAACTCTGGCGGGGCCATACGATACGGGGGAGTGGAAATATGCTGAGTGCCCTCAGCTACCTCAATACAAAAGTCAATATCCCTGTCAGGTGGCATACCCGGCAGGTCAGCAGGGAATACCTCTGGGAACTCGCGAACCACGGGCACAGACTCTATAGAAGGAACCTCGGCACTAGAATCACGAACATAGGCCAAATAGGCCAAACAACCCTTCTCGACCGCGTGCCGAGCCTTCATATAAGAAATAACTCTACCAGAAAAATGACTAGGAGTCCCTCTCCACTCTAAACAAGGTACTCCTGGCAGGGCTAAGGTCACTGTCTTGGCATGACAGTCCAGAATAGCATGATAGGGAGATAGCCAACCCATCCCCAATATAACATCAAAGTCGACCATATCAAGAAGCAAAAGATCAACCTGAGTCTCCAGATCACCAATAACTACTACGCAAGCACGGTAGACTCGATCTACCACTATAGAATCACCCACCCGTGTAGACACATACACAGCAACACTCAAGGAATCTCGGGGCATACTCAAATAGGGGGCAAAATATGAAGACACATAGGAGAATGTAGAGCCCGGATCAAATAACACTGAAGCCTCTCGGCTGTAAACTGAAATCGTACCTGTAATAACTACGTCAGAAGCCTCAGCATCAGGACGGGAAAGAAAAGCATAGCACCGGGGTTGAGCCCCTCCAACCTGCACATCTTTGGGTCTACCTGCTACGGGATGACCTCTACCTCTCATGGCCTGCCCTCCACCTCTATGAGTCTGACCTCCACCTCTAGCACCACGACCACCACCCTTAGCTAGCTAAGGGGGTGGGGGTGCACTTGTTGCGGCAACCATGGCGCGAGAAACCTGATACCGAGGACTACCGGAAGCCCTGGGGAAATACCTCGCAATGTGTCCACGAACACCACAAGAATAACAAGGTCTCTGCTGATGCGGCTGATGACTCTGGAGCTGTCCCTGACGACCCTGATAACCACCCTGGTAGCTCTGAAGTGGCTGTGCCCTGGTAGGTGCTGGTGGTGCACCAATAGGGGCTGGCGGTGCACTGTGAGATACCTGAAGTGCCTACTGAAAAGGTTGGGGTGGATGACCCCTACTGAAAGAATCCCTGCCTCCGGATGAGGCTCCACTGAATCTACCAAAGTGACGGGGCCTCTTGCCAGCCCCCTGACCACCTCCCTGTGACAGAATCATGTCAATCCTCCTGGCTACATCGGTCGCATCCTGGAATGAAATATCGGTACCTGACTCCCTGGCCATCTAGAGTCGGATGGGCTGAGCTAAACCCTCAATAAATCTCCGCACTCTCTCACGATCAGTGGGAAGTATCATAAGTGCATGCCTGGCTAGAGTGATGAACCTGGTCTCGTACTGAGTGACAAACATAGATCCCTGCTGGAGGCGCTCAAACTGCCTCCTAAGATCCTCTCGATGAGTAATGGGAAGAAACTTCCCCAAGAATAGCTCGGAGAACTGAGCCCAAGACAAAGGTGCAAACCCAGCTGGTCTGGTCAAGCAATAGTCTCTCCACCAAGTCTTGGTTGTGCCAGATAACCAAAAAATAGCAAAGTCAACTCCATTGGACTCCACTATGCCCATGTTCCGAATAACCTCGTGACAACTGTCCAAGTAATCTTGTGGATCCTATGAAGGCGCACCAGTAAAAGTGGTAGTGAATAACTTGATGAACCGATCTAGTCTCCATAGAGCATCTGCTGACATAGCTGCACCCTCGGCTGCCGGTGCCACATTACCCGGCTGAGCTACTCCAGCTGTCTGAGGTGCTGGAGTCTGAAACTGAGTGGCAACCTGCTCCGGGGTATGAATAACAGGAGTCTGGTTGTCTGGGTCCCTCCCCCAGCCTGAGAACTAGCTGGTGCAGTAGGAAGAAGACCAGCCTGAGCCACACTCTCCATAAGTCCCACCAAGCGGACTAGAGCATCCTGATGCACTGGGGTGGCAATGAACCCCTCCGGGACCTGAGCTGGTCCGACTGGAATCGTCTGAGTAGGAACCTTACTGGCAAAGTCTACATGTGGGTCCTCTACTGGAGCTGCTGCTCTAGCTCTACCTCGGCCTCTAGTACGGCCTCGGCCTCGGCCCCTCGTAGGAGCTGCTATAGGAGGATCGGGCTGCTGATCGGTCGATGAGGAAGAACGCGTTCTCGCCATCTGCGAGAGAGTAGAATGGAGATACAATTAGTATTCAGAACTCAAATGGCACGACAGAGAAGAAGAAATGTGAAGAAATTCCTAACTGTGCAGCCTCTGGGGGATAAGTACAGACGTCTCTGTACCGATCCCTCAGACTCTACCAAGTTTGTCCGTGAGTTGTGAGACCTAAGCAACCTAGTGCTCTGATACCAACTTGTCACGACCCGAAATCCCACCATTGGGCCATGATTGCGTCTAACGTTGGACCTGCTAGACAAGCCAACGTATACAATATCATTAACGTACTAACATTAAAATGTAGAGTTTAAGTAAAGCATCTAATATTCCTTTTTCAAATGCGGAAGCAGATAAATTCTGAAAATAATCAAAACACTAATAACACGATTCGTTAACAATATCCCAGCACCAGGAGTCACTAATGCACAGACTGACTAAGAGGTTACTAAATACAAAGTCTGAAGAAATAATACATAAACTGTCTGAGAACTAAAATAAGACAGAATATAAAGATAAGGATAGAGGAGACGCCAAGGCCCACGAACGTCTGCGGGTCTACCTTGTAATCTCTGAAGTGGACTAAAGGATACTCCCTCAATCAGTGTCCACCGGGTCCGGCTGCGGGATCTGCACAACATAGAAAAGTGTAGGTGTAGCCTCTGTACAACCGACCCCATGTACTGAGCAAGTGCCGAGCCTAACCCCGGCCGAAGTAGTGGCGAGGCTAGACACGACAACGATAATCTACCTGTACAGTTCTACTAAAAATATAGCAAAGAAGTAACAATTATTTAACAGATAAGCAAGGGATACGGGGACAAGTAAGGGGGCAACAAGTAATTAGCAAAATGAGATGTTGAATACAATAAATAAGCAGATAAATGAATGGCACGGCATCACCCTTCGTGCTTTACTCTCGTCCTCACTATGCAATAGATAAATATATATGAAATGCTCGCAATAATAAATTAAATGAATGGCACGACATCATCCTTCGTGCTTTACTCTCTTCCTCACATTACAATAAATAAATAATGAGTGATATGAATGAATGGCACGACATCACCCTTCGTGCTTTACTCTCTTCCTCGCATTGCAATAAATAAATAATGAATGATGTTAATGAATGGAACGACATCACCCTTCGTGCTTTACTATCTTCCTCACCCAAGTAATATCAACAACAAATCACAAACTTGGCAAGGAAATAAATTACCGGAATTCAATTCACAACTACCCGACACGGGGAATAACAATCAAAGTCAAACACATTTTCCCGGCAAGGGTCTCAGCTATAACCAATTCCTTACGAGGACATAACTTCCCAAAAGAACTACTTCATAACACGATAATCATTGAGGCAATAACAAGGAATTAAGCAAAAATGGACTCACGGGCATACTTTGACACACAATGCATAGGTACTCGTCACCTTACCTATGCATTGAACATGATAAACATATAACACATAGAGCACAATACCTATTCCATCACCAAATTTAGGCAAGACACTTACATCGGGTCCAAAATATAGCAACCAACCCTCTAACACCGCCTTTCCTTTAGAATTCAACTCCGGAATGGTATTATCTAGACATAATTAACTCAAGTGTATCAATAATGACTCAAAAAATCAATTCCATAGCCTAATTACCCCTTTCCAAGCATTCTTCCAAAAATACTAAAATTCGACCCCGGGCCCGCTTGGTCCAAACACGAGGCTCGGACCAAAACCCAATTACCCATACCGCCACGAGTTAGAATATATAATTTGTTTTGAAATGCGACCTCAAATTGGGGTTGAATTGCCCAAAATTCCCAAAACCTAACTCTACCCACAACCCCTAATTTCTACTTTGATTTTAGGATTTCAGGCCTAGATTCTAGTGTGAAATCTTGTAAAAAGAAGCTAAGGAGTAAAGAAAATGAGTTAGAAATCACTTACAAATGTTATGGAGAAGAAGGAGTGTTTGAAAAATCGCCTCTTATGTTTTTAGGGCTTTGAAATATGAAAATAACTGAAATTCCCGTATAATTATACCCATTTCTGTTCCCCCACCGCGGTCAGCGAAAAAACGACCGCGGCCGCGGTAGCAAATGACAAGGAAAGCTGAAGAAACCGAGAAAAAATGACTGCAGTGACATGCTTTAGTATTTTGACCATAACTTTCTCTACAGACGTCCAAATTACGATTTCGTTACCTTTCTAGAAACTATACACGAAGAGCTACAACTTTCATTTTTGAATCATCTCACACTTCCTTGTAGACCAAAAGATATAAGCCTCTGAAGTCGGACCGGTGACCCAGCCCCTCCACCGCAGACCGCGAAAACACGACCGCGGCCGCGAAGCTCCCCCTCAGGTCCCCCACCGCGGCCAGCGAAAAATGGACCACAGACCGCGGTGATGGGTTCAGAGAACTGACCCCTCGGACCTACAACAGTTATATTTTAGCCTAAGGACACCCCGAGACCTACCCGGGACCCACCCGAGCCCTCGGAACTTCAAATCGAGCGTTCCAGCAAGTCCCAAATCATCTCACGGACTTATTCGAGTAATGAAACCACCAAAATAACATCAAAAATAATGAATTAAACTTCAAAATCCATAGAATTTTCTCAATCTTCATAAACTATCAAATTTTTCATTTTTTTATCCGAAACACGTCAGACCAAGTCCGTTTTACACCAAGTTTTACAGATAGCTCATATAACACATATTAAACCTGTTCCGGGCTCCGAAACTATAATACGGGCCCGGTAACACAGGTTTCACATAAAAATTCATTTTTAAAAGTCGTTATTATTTTCAGAAAATAATTTTCTTTAAAAATTCATTTCTCAGGCTTGGACCTCGGAATTCGATTCCGGGCATACGCCCAAGTCCCATATGTTCCTACGGACCCTCCGGGACCGTCAAATCACGGATCCGGGTTCGTTTACCAAAAATGTTGACCAAAGTCAACTTTAATCAATTAATTATTATAAATTTTAACTTTTCATCATGTTTTCACATAAAAGCTTCCCGGCTACACGCCCGAGCTGCGCACGCATATCGAAGTGGGATTAACGGAAGCTTTCGGGGTCTCGAAACACAGATTTAGCTAAATTAACATAGAAGGGCCTTGTGGGTCATCACAAAAGGTTAGACTGAAATCTCTTCAAATGACTGTTAAAACAATAAAGAAAATGTTATCAAACAATAAACACAAGGAAAGACAAACATGGGGAACCAGAAATACAAAAAAATATGCAACAACAGGACCACATACAATAAGAAAGTGAAGTCCCACTAGCTTTAAAATATTCAGTTGGGGGGCCAACAACCATACACCGACAAAAAATACCTTAAGACCCCACAATCTCAGTTCTACCACCAATTTTTTCATTAGACAAACAAATATGCCAAAACCATATGAACTACATAAAAATCCAAAAACAAATCTATCTCGAATAGACCCTAACGGAAAAAAACCTAGACAACCCATGCAAACAAAATTCACTCATAAACAACACATCCAACGGTCAACTTTAAAGATTTAAGCTCATACTCAAAGCCATAACAATATTAAAGAGCGAAATTCCTAACGATGACTAATTCGCGGCAAACTTAAGCAAGAAAAATACATATAAGAGCTTAAGCAAACAATTACTTGAAGAAAGCAATGACCTTTAAATGCAGTTGTAGAAGAAATCATGTGGAAGAGAAAGACAGAGAAAGACTTTACAAGTCTTTTTTCCTCTGATGAACCCTAAGTCTTTTTCTATTTGAGAGAGATGATAATAGTGATGGAAAATTGGAATTGTACTGAATGGGTTTAAGTTAATTGGTTGGGTCGAGCGAGTTTGAATTAAAATTTGGGGCGGGTTAGTTGGTTCAATAAGGGGATGTCGTGTGCTCCTTAAAAGCTGGAAGAGTACTTTTAACGAGTAAGGGATAAATGTGCAACTAATATATAACGGTGAGGATATTTTGATAGAAAACTTAAACGGGTATAGATAAGGCCTATTTATGAGAGTAGATGAGCAAATCCGACCCTGGACCGAAAAAAAATAGAGGAGGAAAACGACGTGCATTGTCTGTTGGACTATTTATGAATGTCAAAACGACGACGTGCTCTAACGGAAAAGTTGAAGTATCAGTTAATCTTTTTTATTTTTTACTCCCATTTAATTAAAGTGTAAATGTTATTTTCACGGAAATAGATAAAAGTCGTTTCAATGGAAATTCGTAGTGTATTACTGTATTAGTGACTCCTTGTCATTGTCTCAACGTGACAATAAAGAAGACGACGACGGAGCTGGACAAAACTTTGCCGGTAAAGTGGGTGGCGCCTTTCCTTTAAAGTTATTAACTTATTACACCCATCGTCACCACGAATTCAGATCAAAAAGAGGTAATAATTAAACTTTTTTTCAATTACGATCATCTGAATTGCTTGTTTTTTCCCCTTCAAGTAATTAACTCGAATGTACATCCAATCACTCGTAATTCGGGATCCTTTCTGATGTTTAACTTGAACTATTCAGCATATTGATTTTTCTATTTTTTCGCAACTGAAGAATTAGGGTTCTGGATGGCGTGAAACTTAGATTTTTGGCTGTTTTTGGCTGCTATTGAGCTAATTTTTGTAGTTGAGTTTCATACTTCATATGAAATATGGGTTTTAGCTGTTTCATATAATTGTAGCTATGTTTTTCTTCGTAGAATTGCGTCTATATTTGGTTGCAATTGCGCTAAGTTTCTGTAGTTGAGTTTCATAGTTCATATGATATTTGATTACCTTGGAGAAAGGGAAGAAATTTACTGCTTTCTTCAGATTAAGTTGGTTGCTATTTTAGTAATTCTCTTAATTGATTCAAGTACGAAAGTCTTATGGCTTAAAAGTATCTATGGCTTAGAATGTAGCACACTATACCACTATTCTATAGGCCATAATTGTCTTTACGTCAATATTGAAGATTTCTTTATACATAAAACGAAGTCGTAATTGAAGATTTATTGTTCTTGCCTCTAGTTGTTTGGGAAGGAAACAAAAACGCATTGTAAACTTCAATATCACATTCCAAATGTTTAATTGTGTTTCCTTCTTATTCTTTGTGGTGCTTTTGATTCTTTTTCCTTTGCGGCTAGGGAGGGAGGAGGTACATTTCTACTTAGTTGGAAAACCAAGAAAGATCTGATCTCATATCAAACTTAAACTTGATGTTCCTCTAGCTTTCATCATATTTGGACTAAGTTGTTGGATGTAGATGGTGTTGTACATCCGCATGAGAAAGTGAACGTAGGTTCTGAATTTCGCTGAAAATGATCTCCCTACCCTTTGTTTTCTGAGGTTTCTTTTGATCCATATTTTTTTGGTGGATAATCCATAGGTGCAGTTCTGCTTAGTTGGGAAACCATGAAACATTTGATCTCACAATAAACTTAAATCTTGATGATCCTCTAGTTTGTCATCAACTTTGGACTAAGTTGTTGGATGTAGATGGTCATTGCACATCACATGAGAAAGTGAACTTAGGTTCTGAATTTCGTTTAAAATGGTCTCCCTACCCTTTGTTTTCTGTCGTTTCTTTTGATCCACGTTTTTATTTTGGTGGATCTTCCACAAAAGCTCCGAGCACATTGAATCACAGAAAAGAAGCTTAAAGTTGTATTGCTCTTGTTACAGGTGTTTTGATTGATCAAGTGGTAGTCACTGTGCAAATTTATGTATTTCTTTCTGATGTCTCTTCAGGTAATGGCTTCTTCTGGAGACTCATGGATCCGGGAGTATAATGAAGCACTGAAACTTGCGGATGATATCACTAACATGATATCTGAAAGGAGCTCATTGCCTGCTTCAGGCCCAGAAGCGCAACGTCATTCATCCGCTATAAGGAGGAAGATCACAATATTAGGAACTAGACTCGATAACTTACAGTCTCTCCTGTCAAAGCTTCCTGGAAAGCAGCCTTTGTGAGTGTTCTTAGTCTGTGTCTTTCATTGTGTGGCTGTGATGGTTATGTATAAAAGTAGAATTCCATGTTAAATTGAGTCCTCTATTGCGTGGGTGCAAATCTATGGTATAACATATAGAGTGTTGATGGAATAAAACCCGCTCAATTAAAAGAAATGGCCGGATTCGTTCTTCTATCTTGCTGCCTTTTGACATCTTTTTGGTAAATTTTGTATCTGTTTCTAGAACTGCTACTGATTATTGAATGTCATCTGTAAAGCTATGTATTTCTAACATGATTGTGAATGTTTCTTTAGTTGAATGTGTTTCTAATTCTATTTTATTTAGAAATGACATTTCAATCTCATTTCCATTTACTGGGAGTTTTGACACCCATGAATCACATATTTTTTTGCCAAAGTTTCCTAGGGTTTTTGTCTGTATTACTCAATCCGAAGTAAATTAAACTTTGATGTAATACTGCAATTTTGGCATCACGTGCCTTAAACGCCAACTGATATATTGTGAAAAATTAAAATTCTTATATCTTTTTTCCTTGAAAATCTTATTAAGTTTTCGAACACATTTAATTTGAAATATTGAGAGTTCTATGGGAATGGACTACTGAAATAAAGGTTTAGGTTGGTAATTGGTATATGCAATAAGCTGTATGTGAATTGTCCATATGGTAATTCAGAATGTTGAAGACTCTCTTCTGCAATCTGACTTAGCAGTCTGACTTAACAGTGTGGACAGTTGTGTCTTTCAAAAATCCCTGTAAAGTTTGTGCGCATGCTGCACCATCCATCTCTAGATTTGAATAAACTGACGTATTTCTGTTACTACCATAATGTTGCCTTCTGGATGTATTTGATGAGCGTTCTCTACTGTATGTAGGACAGAGAAAGAGATGAATCGTCGCAAGGATATGCTTGCAAATTTAAAATCGAAAGTAACCCAGATGGCCTCCACATTGAACATGTCAAGCTTTGCCAATAGGGACAGCTTGCTTGGACCAGAAATTAAGCCTGTTGAAGCTATGAGCAGAGCAACAGGCCTTGATAATTATGGTGTTGTCGGTCTTCAACGGCAAATTATGAAAGGCAAGTTTTTATCTGATCCTCCATCCTCAAATTTGTATGACACTTTGTTCCTTTACGTGGCTGCTCAAATTTAAACTTTGATGACATTATATAAAAAATCATTTAAAACAATTTTTACAGGTTTCAAGAATTTTGATTTATGTAGCTAATCAAATTATTACTTTGATAGACGTTTTCGTTGTCTATCTATTATTACTTAGTAGTTTCTTCATCCTTTACTACTAATAAGTGGTGTTTATTTAAATTGAGACACAGGGAGTTTTTTTTATTCGGGCGTATTTAGTTTGAAATGTTTCTAATTTTTTGGCTTTTATTTTCTGTTATTTTGCTTATTTGTTGGCTTTACTCCCAAATCAGAGCAAGACGAGGGCCTTGAGAGTTTGGAGGAGACAGTGATGAGCACCAAACATATAGCACTGGCAGTTAATGAAGAACTTGGCTTGCAAACAAGACTTATTGTATGAGCTCTATTTTCCCGGTTTATATTGAACTATATTTACTGTTTATTTTCTTACGGAAATACAACCTTTCTGCTACTAAAGTGGATACTGGTTTCATTGCACTTTCGTTGTCTTACCCAATGCAGGATAACCTGGACGAACATGTTGATGTTACAGACTCAAGACTTCAGGTGAGAAGTTGTTACTTGTAGGACCACTTGCTTGGACCTGGTTTTGGCTCTAGTTCTCGTGAGCATTGGAGTCTGTGTATTCACTTAGAGTCCGCGGACATCTTCTAGCTTCTGCAAAAATTGTTCAGAGGCCAGTCAATTCGGAATGACTAATCATATCATGTTTAATTTGAGAAGAAAGTCTAAAACTGTCACGTGTTGAGGTTCAGTATGGGATACGTTAAAATACTTAGAAGTTAAATCATTACACCTCGAGGGCGTTTTTGTTATTGAGATGGTACCTAAAGACTGGTTGTATGTTTTCAAAAAAAGGTGAGTTGCTAGCACATTAAGGGGTCGTTTGGTACGAGGTATAAGAAGGTACAAGGGTGATATACAAATTTAATACCACCTTAATACCCTGTTTGGTTAGCAAACCAGGTATAAGTTATCCTGGTGTTAATTTTAACACTGGGGTAACTTATACCTTATAGAAGGTGGGGTAATTAACACCGGTATAACTAATACCTTCTACTTAGAAATTATGCAATTGTCATTCTTAATACAACATACCAAACAATGAATAAACAACAATTCCAACATAACTTATACCGGCATAACTTATACGGGTATAAATCGTATTCCAACCAAACGACCCCTAAGGATATAGGTGAAAGGGAAAGCTTTTCTGTCCTAATAACACAGGTAATTGACATCTATGCGTTCGGTTGTCTCGCTTGTTTCATTAATGGTTTTTCCTTTTTTGTTTTTTTTTGGGGGGGGAGGGGGGGGGGGTGGAGAGGAGTTTAGGAGGAGACAGATGACCTGTCAGGAGATATTCTTTTCCTTTCCAATTCCATAATCCTGAATGCGTTGAATCACAAAAAAGGTGAAGGAGTAGGAACATTCTAGAAATCTTTTGGAGAAGAGGCATTGATAGAAAGGCAAACTATAACTGTCTTTATTAAACAAAGTGATCTGTCCACAGAGGGGTGGGCCTAGCTTGTTGAAAGAACTGGAGTGACAACCTTGTAAAAGATGGTTGATCCAGAGAGGCGAAACTAGGTGAAAATCTTACATCTGCCTAAGTCGATGCTTGTGCAAGTTTGCCCAGACACCAACTTTATCCAAAAAAGAAGGAAAAAGAAAAAATAACCTAAACAGAGCGTCTGCACCAATAGAGCTCTTTATGGAGTATCTACATGAAATCTGAATGCATCTTTTGCCAGACGACATATTGTTTACTGTATTTGGTCATTGGATGAGATATTTTAGTTTTCTGCTAATTCCAACACCTATTCAAGGGGGTTCAAAACTTTTTCTCTCTGCCCTTCCAGGGTAGGGGAAAGGTTGCACTCATCCTACCCTCCCTAGACCCCACTTTTAGGATTACACTGGGTTGTTGTTGTTGTTGTCCAACACCTATGCATATTCCTCCGGTTAAAAGAAAACACCATGCTCTAATACAGACACTTGCGCTGTTAGTAAGACAGTTCTTGCCTGTTTCCTTTTCTTCAGTTAGTATTTTATTCTTGGTGAGAATGCTTTACTGTCATTTAATTCATTCTTCTTTCCTGATTCTTCAAAATTATTCAACAGCGAGTGCAGAAAAAGCTTGCAATTTTGAACAAACGCACAAAGGGTGGTTGCTCTTGCATGTGTCTGCTTCTATCGGTGCTTGGGATTGTAGTTCTTGTTGTGGCAATATATTTGTTGATTAAGTATCTGTAAATGCAAAAGAACTAGTGCCTTGGAGTGTGTGTATGATTAGTGTGTCGATGAGAACTCGAACATCTCTTTCTGTTTCCTCCTGTGTAATCGTTATTTTCGTGATCACATCAGTGTGTTGAGACTTGCGGCAGCTTTGAACTCGTTTTCCTATTTGATATGCTTTCATATGTAGAAAAGACTTTGAGAGCAGATTATAAAGTCTATTAATACAAGGTTTGAGTGGATTGGTCTGAGTTGGATAAACAGGGATGTAGTAGGCACCAGTACACTGGAATTTTCCTTGGTTTTGTTTATTTGTTTCTTTAGGTGTGCAATTGTCGTGAAATTTAAAAAAGAAAAGGATGAAGGAAGAAGTTCTTTTTACTTTGGAAACTTGCACCTCGGGATGCTTTCTTGGGATTTTGGAAGCTATCAATTGTATTGTTTACCGAACGTAAGTAAGCGTCGCATACTCACATTAGTTTTACGATCTACTCTTAATTTTCTTCATCTTTTCCCCAAATAACTCAAAGGAATATACGTTAACTGTGTGACTCTAATTTGTCATTTTTGCAAGAAATTGGAGATTTTAAGAGGCATACTGAAAATGAAAAAATTTAGAAAATTGGTTGCAAATCGTTGAAAGGAGTATATAGTGGTGCAAATCACAAAGAACAACGAGTCTGAACAAGTCATCAAACTTGTAGAAAGATATTATATATAAAAAAAGCTTGTAGAAAGTGGAAGAATTCGCTGCTTCTATCTGAAAGTAATTCAATTGCTTAATATAGCAGCACTCAAGATTTTAATTTTGTGATTCAAGATTTTGATTCCAACCACTTTATTTAGATTATGAGTTCATAACTCAAAATTTTCAGTAATTTTAGTAGAGGAGATCTAGGTATAGCGTAACAGTTATATGTTAAATTGAACCCATAGCTAAACCGTACAATGTCTAAAAATACAAAAATGAAATAAACTTCAAATATTAAATTTTTTTGAAAATGTTAATAATAGTAATAGTAATAGTAATAAGAATAACAATAATGATAAGCTGACAAAAAGATAAAACTCAAAGCTAACGCACTTCAACGAAATTAAATTTGCGGATAATAAATTAACTAGTAAATTTTACTGTGAACACACGGGTTATTTTTTTCCTCCCATATTTGTTCCAGTTGGTGTTTCTTCCACCTTTTTTTGCTCCGGCATATATCCTCGACCCTACGTCTGAAATTGTCACTTAAACAGCCTAAAAATGAGCATAGTGCCGAAAGAGACGATCGAAGTGATAGCACAGAGCATAGGAATAAGCAATTTATCACCGGATGTTTTGCCAGCTCTCGCCGCCGATGTCGAGTACCGTATTCGTGAAATTATGCAGGTGAAGCTCGCATTAGTTAATTTTCTATATTTTGCTGTTCCTGATAAGTTTGAGAACATAAATGCTTTGAATTGCGATTCTCCTTTTTAGTGATTATCGCGCACTTTATGTTAATTTGAATGATTTTTATTCTATAATGTAGGAGGCTATTAAATGTATGCGCCATTCGAAAAGGACTACTTTATCTACTGATGATGTCGATTCTGCACTCACTTTAAGAAATGTGGAGGTACGTACCTCTTCTCTTCTTTACAACTCTATTACTCATTGGCTGAGGCATATCCAGGAGTGTTTAAGTATGTGAAGTATCACCGAATCCACATATATGCAGAGGTCGATCTTAGATTTGAACTCTATGGTTCTGGATTGTAGGACAGCAACCTCAAGTGCTAATAACTTGGTTCTGATTTTAATATTTTCTACATATTTAGTGGATTTCTGTTTGGGCCAAAGGTCGCACCCCTATGTTAAAGCCTAATGTACATTTCTGAGCCGCCGCCCCTAATGTACGTCCGGTGTTGCTCATTGGCCTGGTTTGGATGTAGTTTATCATTGCTCTTGCCTAGTCCTTTTTGGTTTCTTGAAACTGTCTGTTCTCCATCTCATTGATGTTGTTTCCCTTTATGTCGGTGTGCCTTGAGCAGCCAATATATGGTTTTGCTTCAGGAGATCCCTTGCGGTTCAGGAGAGCTGCTGGGCATAAGGATTTGTTCTATATCGAAGAGAAGGATGTAGAATTCAAAGATGTAAGAAATTTTGGATATCTCAGGTCCCATACCAACTTTATTCTTTAGATTACTTTAAGTCATGCTTATGGTAAGTTTCTCTTATTGTGTTTTAGGTGATCGAAGCACCTCTGCCGAAAGCACCATTAGATACTGCTCTTTTTGCTCACTGGTTAGCTATAGAAGGGGTTCAGCCTGCTATTCCTGAAAACCCTCCACTTGAAGGTTCGTCTTTTACGGTAACTTTAGCAGCAATTAGCTTGTGTAGACATGTCAAACGTACATAGATGATGGTTTTTCCAATTATCTGGTGATTACTACCCGTTGTTTTATCAACATGATATTGATTCTCATTCTCTTTGTTGTCCTGGTTTGGAATTTCTTTCTCTTTCCTGTGGCTGTAAAGAAATGGAAGAGGATAGTGGTGAAACAGAACCAATTAAAATATGTATCTGCGGATGATATTTTACATGTTGAGACTTACTTTTACTTGCCAAAAAATATTTTATACTTGTGACTGATAGATTAATATCATGGCAGCACTTGCTCCACCCGCTGATAACCGAAAGGCTGAGTATAAGGAGGATGGAGTTTCTGTTGATCTTAAAATACCTGTTAAGCATGTCTTATCCCGTGAGCTTCAGGTACAACTATACTAATATGGTTGTGTCATGTTTGCTCATCCTATGTGATTCTATCCTTATGCATCTTTGGTTGTTTTGCAGCTTTATTATGACAAGATTACAGAACTTACTGTGAATAAATCTAACTCCCCTCTCTTTAAGGAAGCTCTTGCAAGCTTAGCAACAGACCCTGGGCTCCATCCTTTAGTTCCTTACTTCACTTATTTTGTTGCTGATGAAGTAAGTCGAAGGATTCAAGTTCAGCAATGTAATATTTTTAAGTGCAGATAAATGATCCAATGATCTGCTTTTTTTATGCCAGGTTGCACGGAATTTGAATAATTTTGATCTCCTTTTTGCTTTGATGAGGCTGGTCTGGAGCCTTCTTCAGAATTCTCATTTACATATTGAACCTTATGTGGGTCTATTGCTGATACCTCACTACCATCTGCTTCAGTTTATTTATCCTTTTATTTATTCGAGGAATGCACGATAAAATTTTATAAACTATGTGTTTAAGAAGCTGGTTATCCTTGATGACCATGTTTAATTTTTTTTAATGATATTTATTCCTTCATTTATTTTTCTAAGGAGATGCCAAATGAAACAATAAGCAGATGTCCATAAAAAAAGAGATGGAGTTGGCTTTCATGGACAATATTAGATTTTCTTTATTCTGAATAAGTTCTTAAATTACTTTGTTCATTAAATCGGTGTCTTTTACATAATTCTGCAATTTGTACTTTGGGTCTGAATGATGTTCCCATAGTTGCAACTGATGGTTTTCTTGTTTATCTTTCCAGCTGCACCAGTCGATGCCATCTGTAATGACATGCCTTGTTGCAAAAAGATTGGGGAATAAATTCTCTGATAACCACTGGCAACTTAGGGACTTCACAGCAAAGTTGGTTGCTTTAATATGCAGGCGGTAGGGATCTCTTTATTCAGTCATTCTCTTGGTTTTATTTCATTAAAGGCTAAAAAAGCATGCATCTCCCCTGCTATCTACTATTGTTATTGGGTTCCAGGGGAAGGGGTTGGTTGTATATCTGTATAATTGTTGACACGTGTAAATCATTTCTTAATCTGCTCGAATGACAGTGCTTAGCAATTGCTGATCTTTTACTCCCATGATATTGGTTAGTCTCCATATTATCAATTGGGACTGTGTTGCTCACAAGTTAACGCTGTGCAGCTATGGTCATGTGTATCACAGTCTCCAGCCACGTATTACAAAGACTTTGCTACATGCTTATCTTGATCCAACTAAGGCACTGTCTCAGCATTATGGAGCAATTCAAGGACTAGCAGCTCTTGGATCGGGCGTGGTATCTCCTTGACATCCCTGTATTTTCTTTTCATCTTTATAATATATTTTAATTTTAAGCTGCAATCTGTGATGTTTATAATTTTGTGTAGGTTCGCCTACTTGTGCTGCCGAATCTTGAGGCTTATTTGCGATTGCTGGAGCCTGAAATGCAGCTTGAGAAACAAAAAAATGAAATGAAGAGACATGAAGCTTGGCGTGTATATGGAGCCTTGATGGTGACTTGTTTGCAATGCTCTAAGAGTTTTTCGTATCAATTTGTCATCTTAATTCTTTGTAATGTTTTATGTTGCCTTACATGAATTTTGGTTCTTAGGACTAGTGTTCTGCTTCACTGATAAAAACTCTTCCAACTGTGTTTTTGTTCACAGTCGGCTGCAGGTCTATGCATGTATGAGCATTTCAAGATGCTTCCTGCATCTGTATCTCCATCGAATCGGATATTCCTGAAGAATAAATGTAAAGTTGCAACAACACTGTCAAGTACGTAGCCATCTACACTCAATAACTACAACTTTTAATTATTCAGTTTTTTTGAAGTTGTAGTATTAAGTTGTCCGCGAAGCATGTCTTTCTGCTTTGACTGTCCTTAAAAATGGTCTTGAGAATGATATGTTCTGTAAAACAATCTGTGGAGTTATTTTTATCTTGTTTCTGTCTCAGATTGCCATCAATTTGTGGGATAACGTGGAAATTTTGTGCTAAATTTCAGAGCACAAGCATTTTCCTGTCTGAAATACATTTGAATGATTTAGTGTTTTCACGTAATATATAGATACTCCGTACTAATTAGGAACTCAGTAACCCCTTGTATATCTTAAAGCATTTACTGTGAAGAAATATAATTTTGTGCAAGTCTGTATCTCCCTATAAGCTTTGTGTTGTTGGTTCTGCCGTCTGCGTGCTTTCTTGGAAGAAGTCTCTTCCATGGATGTCTTCTGGCTCCAATTGCTAATCAACGCTAAACGTTATTTTTGTCATCCTTGATTATCAATGCACCTTTTTGAATGCCTCTTTATAATTGTCTAGATAAACGCAAAGCGAGCATGGACGACATGATCTCACAGCCCCCACCCAAGAAATTAATGACAGATGGTCCCGCAAGTCCAATGTCATCAAGTTCTTTGCCAGTAGGCATACAAGGAATTATTGGTGGAAATGCTACAACCCTGGGTTTTACAGATGTGAGTTTATCATCAGGGCCACAAGGCTTGCAAAATGAGAATGCGAACAATGTGATGAGAGCCAGCAGAAGGGAGGTTGCTGGTGGGAAAATCCAAAAAGCACCAGCTGCTCTTGGTCAGGCCTCAAAGAAGGATATGGATGCAGCAAATTTGTTGCCACCTTTATTTGAATATTTTGGTGACAGTATGTTATTCTTTGCACCTTCACCTGAGTTGTCATTCTTTTTGTGATCATGTTGTAGTGGCTGTAATAGGAAGGCGGGTTGCATAAATGAATGGCAACTGTGATTGTTCATGTTTATGAGTAGACCTGGCAAGATAGTTAAAAATAATAGTTATCCACCCAACCCAACCCACTAAAAATGGGTTGGATAACTGACTTTTTTAAACTGGGTCGAATATGGATACTTACCCATATTATCCATTAGAAAAATGAGTAACCAAATGGGTAATCAATGGGTAAAATATGAATAATACAATTATTGGAAAATTATTTCAGTAATTTTCTTCTTTTGCAAGGGAAGCAAATTCATATTAGAGATTGAGGCTAATGTGAAGTTATGAATGAATAATATGGTTACTCATTTTATCCATCAATTAACCCGTTTATTACCCGTGCTAAATATGGGTCGGGTCGGATAATTTATCCGTTTTCCTGTTACCTGTTTCGGCCCGAACTATATCTGATCCGACTGACCCGCCCGTTTGTCACTCCTATTTATGAGTAATATACTTATAGTGTTATAATATATACTGCATCTTCTCTTTTGACCCCATATCTTAAATGTGATTCCCGTAGAAGAGGATCAAGCCCAATAGCTTTGGCCGGAATACAGAAATATGAATTGTGCAAGTATGATGCTTTACATCATGCGTCTCTATTCAGAAAAGCGCGCTTATGTGCTGAACTTACTGATTAGTTTGATATTTTGCCAACCCCTCGGGAGAAGTGTTTTAGTTGAGTTGCCGTTATCATTCTCTCTGTGCTGTAGCCTGTATGGATAGATTGCAATAACTATTTGGATTGTTGAATTAGGCTTGCAAAAAAAAAAAGAACTCGGATGTTCAAGAATTTTCCCTGAGATGGTCAATACCTTGGGGTTTGTTTGGTTTGAGAACGGGATTAGGTTGTTACTTGACCAAGTTATACTGAGGGAAATACAAGTAATATCTGTAATACTTGTTGAGTTGTCAGGGTATTTTTGCCAAACTGTACAGCTAATAATCATAAACTAAGGCTATGCATAATTAAGAGATACTAAGCATGTAAGAGTACGAGTCTCATGTTCATTAGAGAGGAAATCAACGGGTAACGAAATTTTACACGCAAAAACGTGCTGTACAGGCAGATCATAAGAGAGCACAGCAGAGTGTGAATGTGATGCATTTGATAAGAATCATCACTATGTCTACAGCCAAATGCAGACACCAATCAGCAAAACATGTAAATACAAAAAAAGTAAAAAAAGAAAAAGTAGGAAAAGAGAGAAACGAAGCCGTAACAAACTATATAAAGGAGCTAAAAGAACAGCCTCCGAGTAGGTGTTCGTGATGTTGTCGAAGGTGAGGTTGATGACCTCAGGGTAACAGGTGATGCCATGCTTTCTTGGATTACTGGGCTCTTATCAGCAAGCTTTGCACCTCGTGGGTCAGAGAGAAGAGTCTTCTGAAAAGACTGGGTAAAACCAGTTGCAATTATGGTCACGTGTATTTCGCCATTGTAACGCTCATCCACAACAGCACCAAATATGATGTTAGCGGAGGGATCAGCCAGACTAGTAACAACCTGTGAGAAATATTGCCAGCATTTCAGCATTACAAATATCATTCTCATTTTCTAAAAAGAGCTGAAGGTTTCTTTAATACATCTGCGGAAGAAAGAAAGAAAGGAAAGAACACTCATCATCACCTGAGACACCCTATTCACTTCCTGCAAAGTTATGTCTTTTCCTCCTGTAATGTTATATACTACCCCAGTTGCAGATTGAATAGACGATCCAATTAGAGGGGCAAGAGTTGCTTGTTCGGCTGCTTCTTCAGCACGGTTCTTGCTTGATGACACCCCAACTCCAAGCATAGCAGTTCCAGAATCTTTCATCACTGCCTTTACGTCGGCAAAATCCACATTTACAAGCCCAGGTATCTGCAAATAGAAGGACCGCTTCATAATTTATCCAGATTTATAACACATAATACAATAATGTCTATAACATACTAAGTTGCAAATACGTAGATTACCAGTCCTGTTTTAATCGGGAAAGTTCTTTTCTGAAGCCCTTCATGAGATATTTTTTTGAGAATGGTAACATATTATTTAATCGTAGCACAAAGGCTGTGCTAAGGCCATGTATACATATATCAAAAAGAGCAAAAAAACCACGGCTATCTTCTATCCCCTACTACAGTGATCCTATGAAGTCTATCATTGAATCTACATCATGTACAAAATCTTCCTTACACCAAAAGTGGAAAAAAAATAAGCAGTTCATCTTTGATCTTTTGTAAGGAGTTGTTGTGTCCTTCAAAACATCTACTGTTTCTTTCCATCCAAATGGTCCACCATATACATTAGTCTTCCACCACTTCTTTTGTTTGATCAGGTCTCCCGATAAATTCCAGCAAGCAAGTAGCTCTCTTGTGCTCCTGGGCATGGCCCATGACAGTTCTTTCATACTCAAAAAAAGGTGCCATAAGGCTCTCGCAAACTGACAGTGTAAAATTAAATGGCTACTACTTTCAGCCTCATTTCCACATAAATAACACCTTGAACACAATGGCATGCCTCTTCTCATCAGATTATCTTGTGTTAGACAAGCATCCCTGGCAGCTAACCATACAAAACAGGCTACTTTAGTTGGTATTTTGGCTTGCCATATTGTTTTCCAACTCCATAACTGAGTTTGTTGACCTTGTTGGTTGAGCAGTTTGTATGCTGAATTTACTTCAAAAGAGCCACTACTATGCCTTGTCCATCTAACCCTATCTTCCTCCATTGTAGTCCCCTTGAACTGATCAAGAACATTCAAAAATTCAGTGAATCTAGGCAATTCCCAATCATTTAATTCTCTTCTAAAGTTGAAAATCCATCCATGTTGGTCCCAAATGTCTTCCACCGTGCCTTCAGTGTTCAAACTCAAAGCTTTCAAAGCTTTCATGTCACTGAAAAGGTCTTTCAAAGGTCCATGTCCCAGCCAATTATCATTCCAAAAGGATGTTTTCCTCCCATTCCCTACTACAATAGAAACATTCTCAGCAAAGAGAGTCCAATAGGCCCTTATGGCCCTCCAGACACTGACCCCATACCTTGTTGTCACTGCTCTAGGAATCCATTGTCCCTCTAGTCCATATTTCTCAGTGATGACCTGTCGCCATAGAGCTTGATCTTCCCTGCCAAACCTCCATAGCCATTTCATGAGTAGGCTTTTATTATGTAGTCTCAAGTTTCTTATGCCTAAGCCCCAGATTTCTTACTTTGTGTCAAAACCTTCCAGTTAACCAAGTGATAACCTGCCTTCTCTTTATTTCCTTGCCAGATGAAATTCCTTCTCATAACATTAATCCTTTTCTCTACTTTTGCAGGAATAGGAAAAAGGGACATCATGTAAGTGGGAAGTGCATCTAAGACACTGTTAACCAATGTCTCTGCCCCCAGGGATATGTACTGGCTTTTCCACTTAGCCATTCTTTTCTCACATCTTTCTAACACCCCACTCCAAATGTCTAACGACTTGTTTTTAGACCCCAGTGGCATACCTAAGTAGGTTGTAGGAAGAGTGCCAGATGTGCATCCAAGAACACCTGTCAGCCTTTGTATATATGTTACCTCATTCACCGGAAAAATAAGACTTTTGCTATTGACATGTAGACCAGAGACTGCCTCAAAAATTATAAGAATTGTCCTAAGGTGTCTTAGCTCTTCTTCTTTTGCATCACAAAATACCAAAGTATCATCAGCATATAGTAGATGAGTTACCTCCATTCCACCTACACTGCTTGCCACCTTAAAGCCAGTCATCCACCTATTGTTATTTGCTACCTTTATCATGTTATTTAGACCTTCCATTGCTATTAGGAACAAAAAGGGGGAAAGAGGGTCACCCTGTCTCAAACCTCTATGTGAGGGGAAGAAACCTTCCGGGGAACCATTGATGAGAACAGAGAACCTGACTGAGCTTATGCAGAAGAGCATCCATTTAATCCACTTTCTTCCAAAACCCAGAGATTTCATCATTTTAAGAAGAAAAACCCAGTTCACATGATCATATGCTTTCTCCATATCAAGTTTGCAAAGAATTCCCGGTGTCTTCATCTTTAGCCTTGAATCAACACATTCATTAGCCACTAGTGCTGCATCCATTATCTGTCTCCCCTTTATGAAAGCCATTTGCTGCCTATCTACTAGCTTGGAGATCACTGTTTTCAATCTCTCGGTCAAAACCTTTGAAATAATTTTGTACACAGACCCAATTAAGCTAATAGGCCTAAAATCTCTTAACTCTCGAGCTCCAATCTTCTTTGGTATAAGGGCTATATATGATGCATTAAAGCTCTTCTAAAAAAACTCATGTGTATGAAAATTTCTCAAAGTTTGCATAACATCTTCCTTTACACTATCCCAACAAGAATGAAAAAATCCCATAGTATATCCGTCTGGCCCAGGTGCCTTGTCTGAAGCACATAATTTTACCCCTGCGCAAACTTCATCCTCTTCAAATGATCTTTGTAACCACTGCTTCTCGCTCTCACTTATACAAGGACATTAGCCATAACAAACTCTGGTCTCCATTCCTCTGTTACAATGTAAAGTTTTTGGTAGAAGGATAGAATTTCCCCTTTTACAGCCTCTGGATTCTCCACCGTCACACCATTAACTTCTAGCTTATCAATTGTGTTATTTCTCCTGTGTGCATTTGCCATTCTATAAAAAAACTTTGTGTTCCTATCCCCTTGCTTGAGCCAAAGAACTCTAGACCTCTGTCTCCAAGCTATTTCCTCATTTTTTGTAATATCTTCTAGCTCCATGAACATGATGGCCTTCTGCAAAAGCTCATCTTCAGATAGATTTCTAGTTTCCTGTACAGCATCCATTTCTGCCATGGAACTAAGAAGTTGAGTTTTCCTTACTTCAAAGTTACCATGATTTGTACCATTCCACTCTTTTAGTTTTCCTTTCAGCATCCTCAACAGGCCAAAATATAATCAGGTCTACCTTGTACCTCAAAAGAAAGCCACCACGTTTTCACCATGTCATTAAAACCTGCCACCCCGAGCCACCAATTCTCGAACTTGAAATAAGACTTATGATTCTCCCAATCTCCACATTCTAACATTATGGGAGCATGGTCAGAAGAGACTCTAGGTAACACTGTTTGGGAAATATTCCTGAATTCATCATTCCATTCCGTAGAAAAAAGAAACCTGTATATCCTTGATAAAATTTGTTGATTGTCACCCTTTGCCCAAGTAAAACTTCCTCCGTTAAGAGGAGGGTCCACCAATTCCATGTCATTGATGAAATCAGAGAACTCAATCATGGAACTTGTCATTCTCCTACAATTTCTCCTCTCATTTACAAATCTAGTTGTGTTAAAATCCTCGCATATTACCCAGGGACCATCAAAAAGTCCCCTAGTATCTGCAATTTCCATCCACATAAGTTGTCTTTCCACCCTGTTGCAAGGTGGATATACCCCTGTAAGGTGCCATGAGAACTCCTCTGTCGCCGAACTGAATCTACAAGTAATTGTGGATATTCCAGTGGTGATCACCTCTCCTCTCCATGCCCTATTATCCCATAAAATAAGAATTCCCCCACTTCTCCCATTTGATTGCAAGCAACCAAACTCTACCCTTCTATTGGTCCGTATTTGCTTGACTAGTGGTTCAATATTTCCTTCTAACTTAGTTTCTTGAAAGCAATAGATGTCTGCTTTCCACCTTTGTATCAACATGTTCACTAACCTTCTCTTTTCCCTTCTATTCAATCCCCGAATATTCCACGAGATAATTTTTATCTTCATGGTTCACTTCTGGAAATTGACCTCCCCCTTGCTCTTTTACCCTCATCTTTATACTTCACATTGAAAACCAGTTTTCCCACTTCCTTAGCCCCCTTTTGTTTTGGGGTACCACAGTTGATAGTAGGAGTTTTTGTCATCTCCTCCTTCCTTCTGGCGTCTAGTTTCATAAAAAGAGATAGGGCCTCCCCTTCACAACCTTTGAACACTGCTCCATATTCCTTGCTCAGTCTCAGAATATTCCTATGCACCCATAAAGTTGCCTCCATTTCAACTTCTTTGAATTGCACTTGAATTGGATCAACATCTTCTATCTCCCATGCATCTGCACCTCTATCAATTAGTTGTTGTTGATTCAGATTATCGGGAATCAGAACCTCCCCCTCAATTTCCTTCTCTTGCATGTCATGATCGGGAATCAGAACCTCCCCCTCAATTTCCTTCTCTTGCATGTCATGATCTGTGTGACTTCCATCATCTTCCAATTGAGATAATAAAGGTTGAGCAGCTGCTGATTTTTCAATTTGCTCTATCGGGTACACCTTCGTATGTTTACACGCTTCATCTCAAGAAATAGAAGGTCGGGTCGCTCTGTTTGTTTGGGTAAATTAGAATCCCTATTCAATTCCTCACTTATAACATCGGGCCCAAAATTTTGATATACCAAAGTATTGGGTCTTACTATATTTGCCCCACAGCTATCCATAATAGATCTTGGGCTTTTTACCAATTTCCTGAAATCTGGATCTTTTATTATTTGTAAAGTCTTGGGCTCCTCCTGGGCTCGGCCCACTTTAGTATTTACCCTAATCCCATTAGAACAATTCCCCCGCTCAAGGGCACGTGTTGCTACACCCACGTGCCTAGACCCCACTTTCATGAGAATAGGGGATGTATCTATAACATCACAGAGCTTAGGTCGTACTTCCACTGCTGCATCTTCTTGAAAAACTTTCACGGTCGCCGGAATTTCACTCCACAACGGCAAGGAAAAAAGCAATCCTCCTTCTTCTACTTCCACGACTCTAGGGATCTTTTCAGCCGGTCCCTTAACTTTGATTCGAGCCCACCTCATGTGATTCCGCAATTGCGTCTCTTCCTCCGTATCAATCCAGCCACCGCATTTTTCTCCGATAGCTTTCATGATTTCTGATGACCATAGATGTAATGGGAGTCCAAGAATCCTCACCCAGATCCAGTCGAATTTTGTTTCAGAAGGATAACAAGCTGTTGTCGGGGACCACCAACTCAGCAACAGAGTAACATTCTTCCATCTCCAGGTTTCCTCCATAGTCTGCTCCGCCATCCTTCTGGTTGGGAATTCAAAAAGAAATTGTAGTCCATTCAGTTCATAGGCTCCAACAGCATTACTCCACTTGTTGTTTACCCATCTTCGAACCTCTGTGCGTGAGGGGATTATATCTAGTTCTTTCGAGAACTTGCCGACGATGCACCTGTTCAAAAGGCTTTTATCTGTTGGCATTGAAGCAGCGATTTTGATAGCGCTGCTTTCTGGTTGGCTGAATCTAATGTTGGCATTTGATTCTGACCATTTGTTTGAGCGTAGAGCATGAGCAAAATCATTATGTAATTTTGGAACCTCTGTTGCTTTTGTAAAGCGAAAATTTCTGTGAATGAACCTTTCTATTTTAGAGGCTATCTCTCCCCACCCTACATTTAATCCAACTTCAGGTAGAATAATAACTGCTCTGCTTTCCCACGTACAGAAACAATACTAATAAATCTCCCGTAACTGTTATGTTTCTGTGAGCAATAAAAGTTGAATAAATGATCCCTGGTCCTCCACCTATTAGAGACATTACCCCTTCTGTCAGAAGCTTTATGCAATAACTCACATAACCACAAAAGAATTTTCCTGCTGAAAGCCATTCTTCTCATCAGGTTTCTGGTGCGCTCAACCCATTCAAACCACGTTTCTCCATCCATATGCTTTTCAGTTATATCATAAGATTTACCCCCCGCTGTAAAGTATATTCTATTCTCCATAATGAGGCTGCGTAAACCAAGTTTTTAAGCAATCACGTAAATGATTGGTAAAAAACACAGTCCCTCCGCTGCCGAATTCGCCGGCTAAAT
The DNA here is from genome assembly GCA_005239495.1 of Nicotiana undulata. Taxonomy (NCBI): domain Eukaryota; kingdom Viridiplantae; phylum Streptophyta; class Magnoliopsida; order Solanales; family Solanaceae; genus Nicotiana; species Nicotiana undulata. Next base: position 112,431 of record ML283709.1, on the reverse strand, counting down.
TAAAAGGAAATTAAAGAGGTATACTCAATAAACACGTAAGGTGATCACTGAGTTTTAAGATTAAGGAAAGAAAGGATTCCGGTCATGAAGGACGCCGGAAAAGGATTCTACAATCCTCCCTTTCATGAGATATTAAAAGAACATAACCTCTGCAATATTATATTTAACACAGAAAAAGTCCCATCATAAAAGATTCGTTAAGACAGTGAAGCAACTGGATGGCATGCCACAGTTCATTACTCTTGAACCTTTTTGCATTTAGCGTTCACTCGCAGAAAATGCTATGTTGATTAGAAAAACAAGTAGGCCTCTTTTTTATGCCAGCGTGTGTTCGCAAGTGTGTTTTTGAGAATTTAGTAAAGTAACTAAAACCAGTATGATGACATTATACATGTATAACACAACAAAGAATTTCAGTATAATCATTAAAAGAGAGAGATGCTGGATTTCGACAAAGGAACTCACAGTAATTATATCGGAAATTCCTTGGACACCTTGACGTAATACATCATCAGCAAGAAGAAAAGCATCCTGAAGTGGTGTCTGCTCATCAGCAATATCTAGCAGACGGTCATTGGGAATCACTATAAGGGTATCAACATTTTTCTGAAGTTTTTCAATTGCTTCTAGAGCCTGTCGGTCAATAAGTGAAAATTAGAAAAGGATATGGATGATAGGAGCATAAAACATAGCCATGGAAACATTTTTTTTTTATGATTAGGAACATAGGACATTGGCGTAAAAAAGAAAATCAGCCAGTTAGAAAAGTCAGAATCATGTTGTGATGTAGGCATATGAAACTTTTGCCTTAGAGAGCAATCCATTTCCTTTAGATCCATCAAAGGCAAAATGTTTGTCAGCGCTTCCAGTTATTTATATTACCCAGATTAAGCGCATAATGGGATTAAAGCGAGGCAAAGAGAACAGGTTTAGTTTTGTTGGTACAATTACATTACCTATGGTGTTTGCCAAGAGTCTTATAATTTGTTTTGAAATTGGTATGTTGGTAGAAAGGAAGAGAATCTACAACATAATATGATTCTCTACAAACGATACCTAATCTAGAGAAAGTTCCTGTGGTCATCCTTCTACGAGTGAGATACTGAAGACTAATCATCCTGAGGCTGTGAGGCAGAGGTGTATTCGAAGGACCATATTTTGGGAGTCACTTAATAGTGAAGGAAATGTTCCCATACCACCTAAGCATGACAGCTATCTAACATAAGTTTGAAGCTTTGCTATGTTCCCTCTATATGTCTAGAGTTCATCAATGTTAGCTTAAGTTTGAAGCTTCATACAATATGAGTTTCCTTACGCATCTCAATATTTCATCCCTAAACTTGCAACCGTACAACTCAATACTACGTTCATTTCCTTTCTTCATCCTTACCTCACTCCCTTTCACATCAAGCATGTTTCACCATTCGATGGAAATTGAAAATGCATCTTCCTATACGATTTGCACCTCTTAGTGGAAATGTCCCGTTTTTGGAAAGTGATGCGCCAGTTAAACCAGAACCAGAAAAAAAAACAAGCCTTTCCAATAGCCTATTCTTTATTTTCTAGCAATTTCTTCCATTGCGAAATGAATATTCCTCCCTTTTTATGCTGGGACATCCTAACATGCTTTAACATTTTCTAGTTGTTGTGAAATGAAAAATCCTCAAAAGGTCTAGGAAAAAGAAGCAAAACTCTATTCTCCAAGGAGCTGAAAATGGCACCTGCCTGCACGGATCTTTTACGTCCTTCAAAGCTGAATGGGTATGTGACAACACCAACAGTCAAATAGCCTGCTTCTTTTGCTATTTGAGCCACAACAGGAGCAGCACCAGATCCTGTACCTCCGCCCATTCCTGCTGTTATGAACACCATATCTGAACCTTTTAGGGAATTTGCAATGGCTTCCTTCGACTCCTCCGCTGCCTGTTCCCCTAAAAGAGGATTGCCACCAGTACCTGCATTTCAAGAAGCAACTTACGTAACAAATCATTACATCAAATAAAGAAAGAGTTAACTAGCTTATCAAGAAGCATAAAAGTGTTTAACAAGTTAGACTGTTAAACCCAAGCCTCAAAATCTATAGCAAAACAACTCGTAGGGATGGCAATTGGGTCCGGGCAGGGCAGGGAAAAATCTTATTTCTAGAAAATTTTAATAGGGCAGGGCAGGGTAGGCCAAGTTTTAGGTTAATAGCTGGGTTGGGCTATTTTTGCTCTGTTTTTCCAATTCCCACTTTAAAATATACACATTGTAATGATAAGTGATAACTACATAGTGAAATTTAGCTATTTGTTACGATTGGATAATTTTTAAAATGAGATTATTTTTTCTACATATTAATGTACTTTCTTCCTTATATAGACGGCATGAGGAAATAAAGAATCTGACTTTCCAACTGTTATAGAATGAAAAATGTTGTTCTGTGAATTGTAGTTATATGTAATTAAATTTGTGTTTCCTACTTCATAGGAGTATTAGAAAGAAAAAAAGGTGAGGATTTTACTATTAGTCTATTACCATCCAATTGTCACTTCTGATTGCATTGTGGCTTTGGCTTCATTGAAGTGCATGATTCTAATAGTTCTTACTGCTATTTATGTGCATGCTTATATTTTAGATAAAATAACATTGATATAAAATATATTTTATTCGAACAATACACATAAACAACTCTTATTCACATGTCAATTTTAAATATTTCATTAAAAAGGTAAAAAGAAAAAAGTTGCAAAAATTAAACGGAATGTTGCAAAATGAAAAAAAAAATAGAAAAAAAAAATGAAGGATATTCTAAATGGGGCAGGGCAGGGCAAATATTGAAAAAATACCAAATAGGGCAGGGCAGGGCGGGTCAAAAGCTTACCAGGTCAACACTTGCCCTACCCTACCCTACCCTACCCCACCCCACCCAGATCAGATCAACATGTGACTCCAGATGATGCCATATAGGCAAAATAATACGATGTAATTTTATAGAGTAAAAAAAGAGTATAACTGTCTTGATGTTAGCTTCCGCCGAAGTTATTTTAACATGGTTGAGATTGAAAATATAAAAGAACTAGTACAATGTTTGATTAATGAAAAATTGCCAGAATAGAGAGTGTGAACGAAAGATTTCTTCATAGAGAGAGAAGAACGCTAACCAAGCCCACGAGTCAGAAGTTCTCCAATTTGAAGCGGGTTTTCAGCAGCAGACTGCAGTAGTGCTTGAGCATCCGTGTTTATAGCATAGAAGTCAACACCCTAGTTTTGGACATGCAACAATGAGATCCATCATGTGAAATGAAGGGATGGGATCATGACATAGGCGTCTCAACTAATTCTCACTAATAGAAAGCAAACTGGAGGATGATAATAAGTAAAGAGATTGTAACAAGTAAAGAGATTTCTAGCTTTTCTTCATCCATGTTAATCAAGCCAATGGAAATTCATATACAACCTTGTGAATAAGATATCAATGACAAGACAATAAGGGAGTCAGTAAAATGTCCAAATTTTTCCACTTGAGGGTTACAGAGAATCCAAGTGTAACTACTTGGTTGCTAAGAGAGAAAAGGAAATCTCAAGTCAAAAGAATGAAGAGGATTGATTTTGAGTTCCTGTGTTCTAAAGTAACCACAGGAACAAAGCGTAGAACATGATCCCAAGTCTTGTTTTCGCCGTTCTTGGATAATAATCCCTATAGAACATAGAGCTGTTATCATTTCTTCATTTTTTTATAACCGAGAAATTCCGAGGACCAACGACTGCGTATGGTTCAAACCTCGGTGCATAACCCTCCCCTTGACTTCTCCACTTAAATACCATGCTCTTGTGTGCAGCTATTATCACTTCTTCATTATAAATTGAGATGCTCAATTTGATGGAGAAATGTATAGAATAGTAGCAAGTTGTGAACAAAGACAAATTAAAGAAGCGGGAATTGCAATTTGTTGTATTGTGGAGCATGGACAACCATATTCTGAAGGTTGATATCTTAAAATTCTCCTTCATATAAAGTACTCCATCAAAAATAAAAATAAAAACTAAAAAGTGACTAGAACTTCAGAATAATTAGAATTCTCAAAATTCATAACTTGTATAACAGTTAAAATAAGATCAAAATGATAAGGAAGAAAATGCTCGCTACTACATTGGTTACTCAGTCCATACAACAATGCATAGCAAATATTTTGGTGAAACATAGTCCAAATTTTCTTTTTATTTTCATTTCTGTCCTCAAAAATACTTCTGGGATCTAATTGCTAGCTCATTTAAAAAGAGTTGCTTAAATTAGGTACATACAAGATGAGCAAATAATAACAAAAAAAGCACTCCAAGACCCGTTTTTTATATACTGGAAATAGCACACAAGGACATGAGAAAGCAAAATTTGAAATTACATAAAAAGGGAGAGTGCAAGACTTAAACTTTATATACGGATAGCACAGAAGACACAAAAAAGAAACAATTTTGAAAAACACAAAAAGGGACAAAAAGATTAAAAAAAGAAAGAAAAAGGGATAAAGAACCTGTAAGCCACTGCCAATCATACGGTTAACGGCATTGTTACCACCGCCACCGACGCCGATAACCTTAATCTTAGCAGAATCAAAAGGAGTAAATGAACTTGAAATACTGAAGCGTTGAGGTTTCCATAAGGTTTTTCGGCGAGCTTTGGTGAAGCAGCATTGTTTAGGAATAAAGGAAGAGTGGTAAAAAGCAAAGGAAGTAGAAGAAGGAGAAGAAGCTGCTATCTCTGCTGGGTTTGAGAGTCCTAACATGGTGGTGGCCATTGCTGTTGCTGCTCCCTCTGTTTGTTTGGTTTATACCAAAATAAAATATCTGGCAAACAAAACAAATTCAAGAGGGTTGGGGGTATTGTTGTTTTTAGGGTTTTTTTAGAACAAATAAATATTTTGTTTTACTCCTCTCACTTTCCTCTCTCTATGGTACACCTTTTTTATTTTCTCTTTTACAACGGATTCCTTTTGTTATATTATTATCGTTTTGGCCTTCGATCGAGGGATGTCAATGGGGCGGGGCGGGTTTGGTAAAACCCACAAAAATGTCAACTAGTTCTGCCCCGCTCCGCATAGTTACTTTTTCCGTTTTTAACCCGCTTCGCTTGGACCCGCCCTGCCCTGCCCCGCTTAATTTTTTTCTTCTTCTTTTTTCTCTAATTTTGTGTTTTGTTTCTATTTTCTAAAAACATGTTCATTTCACCGGCATTTCTTGTAATGCGTCATAGCATAGAATATCTTTACCTTTGTAATAATGTATATGATCTTTCAAAATAAATGGGTTACTATCATTTCCTATTACTAATACGATATATTGACTTTTGTAATTTTATTTTTGTGAGACTTATGCAAATTGGTTAATTATAAATCAAAATTNCTTGTAATGCGTCATAGCAGAGAATATCTTTACCTTTGTAATAATGTATATGATCTTTCAAAATAAATGGGTTACTATCATTTCCTATTACTAATACGATATATTGACTTTTGTAATTTTATTTTTGTGAGACTTATGCAAATTGGTTAATTATAAATCAAAATTGTATTCGTGCTAGTGAAGAAAAATATGAAATTGCAGTAGAAATGATTGATTTGTTTCAAAAAAGATAAAATTCAAAGTTGCCCACATTGAACCTGCATTAAACCCACAACCCGCCCCGCCCCGCTTTAAAATTTTTAAAAATTGTTTTAACCTGCGCCCGCCCCGCACCCCCACAAGAGTAAACCGCCCCGCCCCGCATCAAACAAAACCCGCCTCGTCCCGCGCTCGCCCCACCCCATTGCCATCCCTAATTGAGACTGCCTATTTCTATTATTTTTTTATCGAGTTTTGTATGTGTCAAAGTCTGTCTAGAGTATTTATGCCGAGATAATATTAAGGAAAGAGTTATCAGATCGTCGTTTGTAGAAATGACCCAAGAAGCAGCAAAGTCTCTGGTCAAAGTGTTGACAAGAGGCGCAGTCGATATGTCAGCAAGGGTAGAGGTCGAGGTTGAAAATTGTTGATAAAAGCTCTATCTGTTAGTTTTTCATGATAGGATATTAAAAAAGAATATTCTAGTAAATATTCTCTGCACTTGTACTATTAGGATTTCTGAGGACCATGTCTCTTATATATTTCTATTATATGGAAGAGAAGAGGAGATTGACTAATGGCATGATGGCCATATCAAATATATTAGTGCATTGTCTGCCTGTATATTAGGCTACAGAGTTTGTTTGTGGGTTCTTAATAACATGAAAAACCAAAACTAACGTAGATAATGCATTACTTGATTGTTATTATTGTTTTTTCAATAAGTACTTTCAACTAGAAAAATTATCTTTTTGATAATTTTATAATTCAAATGTTCATCTGATTAAAAATACTAAGGTCACATACATTTAAATATGACAATTCTATTATCTCCTTAGAAATATTATTTTATTATTTTATTTATTAACTATTTCAGGTAAAGAAGATTTCATTAAAAAAGAATTAGTGATAATGTATGTTTATTTACATTCAAATATTATTATATCATTATCAATTGATATCATTTTCTACAAAGTTCAATTTTAGTTGAAATACTTTATAAAATTCGGAAAAAAATATTTAAGAATAAAATATAGTTTTAAGCCCTCTTTTTTATTATAGAATATTAAAAATTTGTTCAAATTATATAATAAATTTCCCGTGTTTAAAATATGAGTTAAGAATATCTAAAGTAAAAATTAAGACAATAATTTGTGAAATTTTCTTTTAAAATTCATTATATATTAGGAAGTATGAGAAGTATCGTCATACATGATTATACTTCTCTCTCTATGATCGATGTTAGTTGAGTACATACTCTATTCAATAAGAATTTAACATTATATTAAAAAAAAATATAAATATATAATTAATTATTTTTAAAAAATATCAACAAATACTACTATTGCGATGAAAATTGCATTCTACCCTAAATAGTACCTCACTCATATCAAATAAAACTAGAAAAAGCTGCAATAATTTAATTTAGGTCAATTTGATTAGTATTTAGAGTGATCGAGAGATTAATTTATTTTTAATATTATGTCATTCAACTAGAACAAAATACAATTTTTTTGTTAAAATTCTTAATAACTAAAAATCACGATTATTATTATTTCAAATGACCAAGAAATACTTTTTCATCAACTATTTGGGAATAATATTAATATATTTTATTATTCAAATTTTGATAAGTATAAAAAGAAAAAAGTAATACATTAACACAACTGAAAATACTAAAAGAATAAAATTATATATTATTCTATTTAAACAGTGAGAAAAATACATGACTTATTTTTCAACAGATTTTTTAATTATTATTTTGTAGTAATTGATTTAAGGCTTAGTGGTGCAAAACCATTTACAATAAAAAAGTGTAGACCCTATGTAGAAATAATTTAAATTCTACTTGAATTATTATCTAATCATTGTATAGTAAAGCATTAAACTTCGACAAGTATTTCAAAGTGATTGGTATAGTCATACGATTTCAGAAAAATTAAAATGCACATAATGCAAAAGATAAATAACAATACATGTAATCGTGGTTATATACGTTATTACGTAAAAGCCTATTCTCTTCCTTCTTTCCCCAAATCCGTAGAAAGTGTGTAATTAGCAATAAACCAAGAAATAAGAAGAAGAAGAAGAAGAAGAAGAAGAAGGAGGAGGAGGAGAAGAAGAAGAAGAAGAAATAATTGGGCCCATGCAGCGCACGGGTACATCATCTAGTAAAAAAAAAAGACAATAATTGTCACGACCCAAATCCTAACTCAGGTCGCGATGGCGCCAACACCGTAGTTAGGCAAGCCAATGATAATTTATTAATGGGTTTCCTTTAATTTGGGAAACATTTCCTTTTCATCACTTACTTAAATTGAATTAAGGCATTAGGTAAAAATGAGTAACTTAGGCAAAATTTATACAGAAATAGCCATAAGTGTCATAAATTATTATTTACATCCCAAAACAGTGTCTGCTAACGCGTGTGCCAGGAGTTAGTGTCACAAGTATACATGCATACTAGTAGAGATGCAATAGACTGTCCTATTGTCTGAAAAGGAATAGACAGGAAACAACAAAAGAAGACTCCAAAGTGCTGCTGAGGATCGTCAAGAGGAGCAGCTCACCGTGAAGTCTGAACCAAGTAAATCTCAGGGACGAGCTCCGGCCTGATACCCAGATGCACCTGCCTCAGATCATGTACAATTAAGTACAGAAGCGTAGCATGAGTACATAAACAATATGTATCTAGTGAGTATCCAGTCTAATCTCTAAGAAGTAGTGACGAGAAGTCGATATGATACTTACTAGGATCAAAATAATATGGTTTAAATGTGAGGCTAAGCAGGAATTTAACAGAGAATATACTTACAGAAAAGATTTCAATAATATAAATTTCGGAATGTAACCTCCTAGATGTTCACTTACGAATTCAAGAATATTAGGCAACCTAAATTACATTTAAGATTACAGATACGACACATAAAGCATGCTTGTGAATCCTAAAACTACCTGACATAACATAATAGTAGCTACGCACGGACTCTCGTCACTTCGTGCATGTGTATCCCCCGCAAGCAAAGACATGCAATCATTCATATTCACCTATGGGGACAATTCCCTCTTACGAGGTTAGAAAGGAGACTCAACTCGTGTCAAGTCTACCTTATGGATCAAGAACGCGCCCGAAACTCCAAATTCGTCTCCCAAGGACTCGAAACTAATCAAATATTGCATAAATAAATCAATTTATACTCAAAAGTATAAAATTGTTCTGTTTAAATGATTATTTCAAACTAAATTGAAAAATCCCAAAATACACCCCCGGGCCCACATGCTCGGATTCCGAAATTTTTTGAAGGAAACCCTCACCCATAGCATAAGGATCAACATTATATGGTTTTTGTATGATTTCATAACAAATTCCTTGGAAATTCTCTCATTTTCATAAAATCTAGGTTTTTACTCTAACTCATAATTTCTACTAATTGTTGTGTTAATCTACCTAAGAATTCAAGTATTAAACTAAATTTAGGGTAGGAATTACTTACCTTACAGTAGCTAGGTGGGTTATCTCTTTTGCATGCTCTAAAAATCGCACAAGGATGAAGAAAGTGTTCAAAAATAGTGAATTCCCATATTTTAAACAACCTCACTACCTACAGGTCTTTCGCACCGCGGCTCGAGGACCGCACCTGCGGTGAAGGGTAAGAGGGCCTGGGTTCGCACCTTGCGGAGCGGAGTCCGCACCTGCGACTCCGCTTCTGCGGAAAATGATCTGCATCTGCGACATTGGGAAACACCTCTTGGAGTCGCACCTACGAGGCTAAGACCGCAGAAGCGGTCTCGCACCTGCGGCTAGGCCTCCGCAGGTGCGGTCGCACCAGATCTGGTGCACCAGCATTCATTTATTGTTGGGTTTTGCCTCGCTCGATGCCCGAACGACATCTGGGCCCACTCGAGATCCCATCCAATTATACCAACAAGTCCTAAATCATAATACGGACTCGCTCAAGCCTTCGGAACGTCCGAAACAACGCTAAATCTAAAAATCACACCCCAAAACCTATTGGATCAAACTTAAGAACTTCAAGTTCTAGAATTCGCTAAAAATGCGCCGAACCTACCTATACTACTCAAAATGACACTAAATTTTGCGAGCAAGTCATAAATGACACAACAGAACTATTCCCGATCTCAGAATTCCATTTGGACCTCGATTACACAAAAACACGTTCCAAACCTCAATTTGAACTTAAGGAAACTCTTATTTCACTATTTGGCGCCTAAACGCTCCCGGGTCATCAAAAACCCGTTTCGGACATACGCCCAAGTCTGAAATCATCATACGAACTTACCGGAACCTTCGAATCTCGATTCTGAGGTCATTCACTAAAAATGTTGACTGAAGTCAAACTCTGCCTTTAAGGCCAACCTTAAGGAACCAAGTGTTCCTATACCACTCCAAACTCCTCCAAATCCCGAACCACCCGTCCCCGCAAGTCACAACTCAGTAAAAGAAACTACAGGAAGTCTTATTTAGGGGCACGGGGTCCTTGAACACAAAAGGACCGGTCGGGGTCGTTACAATAATAGGAGCATGTGATATTCATTCATAAGAACACACATTGATAAAAAGATTATCTTTATCTCTCTCGCTAAGATACAAACACCACATTTTCATTAAGATTAGTGTCTATATTATTCCATACTTTTTCATCAGATCCGAGAATAACTCGAATATTTAAGGATTTTCTGTCACTCATCATTGTCCGGAGAAATATCCATCTACTTCTTCCTTTATTGGGTGAATCATCCCTCCTATTTACTTAAATATCATTTATTTTTATTCATTACTATTGAATGCTACATTATTGCTCATGCCTTTTAGAACAATTATTGCATGTTGTCATCGTTGTCTAACCGAACCCATATATTGTTTATTGCACCCTTGAAAGTTCATCTAGAGATATTATCGTTAACTAAGTTTAACCCTTGATTACATAAATTTAATTATTTGAACCAAGATCCATATTTTCTGGTCAAACAATTTGGCGGCGTCTGTGGGAATTTTGTTAATTAAAGTTTTAGTTTTTCCTAGATCTACAACTACCACGGGTCACTAACGTAAAAAAAAGAAAAAACAAGATCTCCTTTCTTTGTGTACAATCCAAACATAGCAGGTAACCGAGAAAAAAAAGACAAGAATAAAACCTCCCAACCAAGCCGCGAAATAGTAGACTACGGTGCGACGCCCAATGCTTCTCCTAGACGATATGGGTCACTGCCACCTCATTACAGCATAACAAAATCTTGTGGTAAGGGAGCCTCCACGTTTGTGCAGGAAGAGACGCCCCTAGCTGTAAAAAAGCTCTTCGAAGCGTGGCTAGCTAGGGCTGCTTATCAGGCAGATTGGGCGGTTAATTAATCTTAACGGTTATCGGCTTTTAAATGTATTAATCTGCTAGCCACCCGATAAGATATCAGACGAATTGGTATCAGTTTAGATCTTATCGGGCGGTTATCGGGCGGTTATCGGCCTAATTCAATCTATATTGCGTGCATTATATTTGGGGAGTTTGATCCCAAAGTCGTACCAGTACTAGAGGACATAAGCTACGAGTCAATACACGGTGAGGGATTTGTGAATATAATTTAAAGTTATGACTCAATCCGTTCTAAGATGGTTAGGTTCAAGATTGATCAAATAATAGATCACAAATCAACTTGTCCAACGTCACCACATCTTCTCTTTATTTTGCTTTTAGAAAAAAAATGTGAAAGGCAACGTATTGTTCTTAAATTATTAGTTTAAGTTCTTCCACATTTACATAATTCATCATTTCAAATTTGATTTTATATGTTTAGACCAGTTTAGGTTACATTTTGACTCATTGGATTACATTATTTGGAAAATTTTGACTAATGTTTGATGGCATTTCGGATTCACCCTGTTAGATCAAGTTTATTTGTCATAACCCGAATTCGTTTAAACAAGGATGTGTTGCACGAGTTACTAAAAAGTGGATTAATTTTGCCAACTCTTTTTTCTAATATATATATATATATATATATATATATATATATTCTTAACGGGTTAACGGTTTATCTGTTAAGAAAATTAAATAATCCGCCTCCAAACCGATAAACCGTTAATAAAAAAAATTCAATCTGTTTCCCGTCTGTTAAACCATTAACCCGATACCAATAAGCCATTAAGCTTCGATTTCGGTTCGATTTTCGGTTTTGGTTCGGTTTTGAACACCCCTATGGCTAACTAACACGCTAACAAGCGTACTCAACAAGGCTGCTCGATACACGACTACAGGAAACACAAGGACTTGCACGATACAACAAACAAACGAGCAATGCAACCAATTTCCTCCAACGACACGTATTACTCACAATGTCATTGATAGTACATGTGACAACGCCCTCGCAGCCATTCTAAAAAGGATAGAAGAAATAAAAAATATAAATAAGGCGTTCCGAGATCAAATGAAAGAACACCAAGAAAGGGTCGATAAAATACCAGACGCTCCTAAGTTGTTGCCGAAGAGGGACGCCAGACGGTTTGTCGAACAGCCGTACAATGATGATGCAGCCCCAAATGACATACCAAAAACCTTTAAAATTCCTCCCTACCTTAGGAAATATGACAACACAATCGACCCTGAAGATCACGTGACTCATTACGTACTGCCATGAAAATTAATGATCTTGCCCAAGAACAAGTATCTTCCATTTTGCTAAAGACGTTTGGTGAAACCCTTACAGGAGGGGTATTAACATGGTATTTGCAGCTACTAGCACGCTCCATAGAGACTTTCGGGAAAATGGCCGACAAGTTCATAACGGCCCATGTCGGAGCCAAGAAGGCCGAGGCAACAATGGACGACATATTTGCTATTAAATAATCCCCGAGAGAGGGAATAAGGGACTTCCTCACCCGGTTCAACCGAGTGAGGATGACTCTTCCAAACATATCTAAAGGGATGGCGGTCGCAACCTTTCAGAATGGGTTGAGTAGAGACGGTTCAAGAGCAACCAGAAAATAGTTGATTCGGTTGATGAAGTATCCCCAACCACTTGGGACGAAATCCACAATGCTTACTGTGTCGAGGTCCGTACAGTTGAGGACGACCTCAACAGACCAACTCACTGACTAACCTCGATGCAAGCCATATCAATAAAAGGTCGAAGAGATAATGCCAAAAGAGATCACCCAATTACACGACCTAACAGGGAAAGACATCAACCATATATCAGGGCGGCTGTTGTGCCCTCCCTATTTAACCAAAGAATGAGATTCCTTGACCAAAGCTATTTTAGGATAAACACGGGTTACTGATAATCGAGTGAATAATATAATGAATAAAGGAATAATAAGCGATATAGAATGCAGAAAAGTAAAGCCGTTTGTATTCGAGCATTCAGATGATCCTATGGGTTACATTTCTTCCCTTTATATAGGGGTTTCCTAGTATAACGTTTGGTTCCTGTCATGATTGCTCATTAATGACTAATTATTACATTAATGACGCGTTAAAAAGGATAACTGTAACTGTTGTATAGGAGTTACGTAACGTATAAGTCATTAACTATTTGATTCTCGAATCCGTCCGTAGCTTCGTCTGGGTTCACTGTGACTATATCTCTTCTTTGTCATTAAGTTTCCCGTGGTTGATGAACTCGGGGGTCTATTGACCGTGCCTCTTTGTCCCGTACCTCTTTATAGAATCAAATCTATCTGTTGCGTTTTCCTTGGTCCACGTAGCTAGCTGAGTTGTCAAGGTCTTGCTTACGTGTGATACTCTTTTTTACCAATACAGATAGTCCCCCCACTTACTATATATTTATCGATTAATATTTAGTAAGTGGATATACATTTATGGCGGGAATATTTTGCCGCCGCTTTGATTCGTAACATTGTATCTTTTTATGAACACAGTTGTCGTTTATCACTTCCATTTAATGCTCATTCCATGTGTCCTTTTCTGATTGGCTCTGCAATGAATCAACGCTTTTAAGGCTTTTTGCACGTATATCAGTCCCGAAGTGACATCTTTGATTGTGACTTTCCATCATTATTCTTCCATGTTTTCACGGTTGCCCTTATGTATAAATAGTCTTCTTCCTTTCTTTACTTTCACGGAATACTTCCATACTTAATTCCTCTTTTGCAAAGAATTTTCATTTTTTTCTGTAAAGATGTCTTAATCAAACCAACCAGAAAAGGTTATAGACGTAGAGACTCTGGCATCTTCTTCTTCTCCATCTAGGAGCCGGAGAGGTGGTCGACTGAGGAGTCTCTCCTCTTTCCGCTAGGTCTTTGTTGTCCCCTAAAGCTAGGTCTTATCACTCTATTTCTAAGAGTAAGGATGATATTCGTGAACCCAAAGTTGACGAAATTATTCATGCTGAGATAGTCTTTACAAGGGAAAATTCATCTATCGTTGAACAGTTTTCTTCTTTGGAGAGTGTAGAGAAGTATGCGACAATTATTACTGAAGGTCACATTCTTCTTGTCCGCAGGGAGTGTTCTTGGGAATCTAATGTTCCTATTATTATGCCGAATAATAATCAGAGGATTATGTCTTACAAGACGGGTTATTCCTTCGTTTACACTTATCCTTTTACACTAGGATTTAAACCTCCCATTGACCCTGTTATCATCGAGTTTTGCCGTTTCTTCAATATTTGTCTAGGACAAGTCGGTCCTTTAGTGTGGCGTGTAGTTTCTTGCTTGAGAGTTTTAGCTTCTAAGGTTTCAGTTCCCTTCACCTTCCACCATCTTATTCATTTATATTATCCTGTCTTATTTCGTCAAGGGGTTTTTACTCTGGCTACTCGAAGTAAAAGAGTTTTAGTAACCCCAGGTGACGATAAGGACAGGGGTTGGTACCTCAGGTACGTTGCCGTTCCCATTGTTGTTTTAGTTGGTGAAAACAATCTTCCCTTCCCTGGGAAGTCGAACCGTGCACGTAAGTACTTTTTGGTTCGTATCTATTTTCTTCATTTAGATTTGAATTGCGTTTTTAATACCGCATCTGTTTTTCTTTTCTTTTTCAGCAATCATGAATACCGTCGAGAATGTCTCCGATATTCGTGATTAGGTAGAAAGAATGTTGTTTGTCGCTCCTGTTGAAGAAAGATCTTGGAAGTACTTTTCCATGAAGTACAATTGGATTGTTAAGACCCACGGTAAGCGAAGTTTTTCTTACTTCATGCCTTACTTGAGTTCTTTTTTATTCTCATTTAATGTTTCCCTTTTTTCTTGATAGGGTTTTCTGCCCGTGGGGCATCTGGTTCGTCGCTCCCGAAGATGTCTTTGTCCCATGCTCAGAGCATCCTTTCCAGTTCTTCGAAGAGAAAAGTCAGTGATCCTCATTCTGGAGGGGAAGAGGAAGAAGGAAGATAGGGTGCTTTGGTGCACCGGTCGAGAAGAAGGCGAGTAATTTCAAATGATGAATCTGCTCCCAAGTCTCTTCCTTCCGTGTTGGTAATTAGGCCCTCTTCTTCCCGAGGTGAATCTCAGTCCCCGGTTCAAGATCCTGCCGAGCGTCTTTTCCATGAAGGGTTTGAGCTAGACCCTAATGATGTTCCCTTAGCTACTATCTTTCCTGATTTTGTTGTTGTTCCTGCTCCACTTGCTATTACTGCTGCTCCTCCGTCCGTATCTGTTATTTCCTCAGCTCCTCACCCATCCGTATCTATTGATGTGCCCGTGGCTCCCTCGGCTCATCGTCCGTCCGTATCTGTTGCTACTCCCTCCGTTCCTGCTTCCGTGCCTTCTCTTGTGGAAGTAGGGTCTTCCAACAGGGAGATGCGGAGGGTTATAATTGAGGTTCCAGCCGGAGGGAGTCTTTTTAAGAAGATGGGTGAGCCTGAAGTGTGGCTCAAACCTCTGATCGGCTCTGAAGATAGTTCCACACTTGATAGCCATTCAACTCTTACTTAGGCCAACGAAGTGGTGCACAATTCTTTGAAGGTATGCCTTTGAATTTTTCATACATACAATTTTCTTCGAATAACAATTTAACATGTTTGATTGTTTTACTATTTTTTGTAGACGCACCTTATTGGCTTAGATCTCATGAAGAGAGTTTCAAATTCAGAGAATGAGTTGAAAGAGCTGCGTGAGCTTCAGTTTGATTTTGACAATATGAAGGCACTATATGATGGCTTAAGGATATACATGGATGTCCTAGTGGAGGAAAGGCATACCTTAAAGGACCAGTTGAGGATTGATGCTACGGAGTTAGCAGTGGAGAGAGCTTATTCCAACCAGGTCAACAAGGACAAAGACATTCTTGAATCCTCATTTGCTGAACAGTTGTCGAAAGCCACGGAGGAAATCAGGAATCTAAAGCATATGCTGGGGCAGAAGGAGGAATACTCCAGTGAACTTGTATGGAATCTTTCCCAGACTCAAGAGGATCTTCGTGAAGCCCTGGTCAAAGTTCGAACTCTGGAGGAGTCAGTTGTACCATTAAAGGTTGCCCTTGAAGCCGCCGAAGCTGAGAAGGATAGCTTGAAGATTGAGATTCAGACATGGTCAAAGGATTATAGTGACCTCGAAGAGGCGACAACTGTTGACGTGAGTTGGGAATACATGAGTGCTCGTCATGATACGTTAATGGAAATTGGCTAGGAGGGTTTCGACCTCGATGCTGAGATTGCTAAATCTAAAGAAGCCATGGAGAAGACCCAGCGGGGTCTTGAATTTTCTCCATATGATGAAGCACATGATATTCAAGCAGTTGTCGTTCCTCCTCCTGAAGAAGTCAACTCTCCTCCACCTCAAGAATGAAGATTTTGTTATCCCCACTCCCCTTTTTTTTTTCTTTGGATTGATGTGGTTACTCCCAGCTCCATCGGGGGTAAGTTTGAAACTTTAAAGTCTAGTTAGTGGGGAAAATGTAAATACTTATTTGGAAAAAAAATGTAAATACTTATGTGGCTAAGTACTAGTTAGTACTTAGTTTTCGACTTAGTCGCTTATTTTAATTTCAATACAATCTCGAGACTTTTTGCTATGAGTTTTGAATGTTACTCTTTTAAGTCGATTGTATTTCTTTTTTGAGGGTTTTGTCTGTACCTCTTAGATTTTTTGCATGAAAATGCATATTTCACTTTGAACCTTTTCACAGTAGGTGTAGTGTTCGTATAAATTTTTAGCCTTTATTTGTGACAGGCTTTGTTTATGAGTTAGGGCCCTTTTTGATTAATACTTAATGAAGAAGACGTCTCAACTTCATTGGAATGCAATATAGTGATAGGAATTTCTCACATGTTTAAGAATATTTTTGTGAGAAGTTTTTATTTGAACTTTCACAACATTTTACATGTGTTATGATTATCATCTACGACTCATGTTGCAACTGTTTTGTTTTAACAGATTTGATAATCACTTGTATTTGGCAACTATTTTTCATAGGTAACAGTTTTTTCGAGTTAATACAAGAAGATAATTGTTTTTCATTAGTAACGGTTTTTGTAAATGTTGGGTTTTTACCCATAACTGTTTTTATTTGCAACAGTTTTATAACAAGTACGAGAGAAATGTATCGTGATTCGTAACTGTTTTATTTGATAACAGTTTTGAGAATAAATACAAGGGTTATGATCTTTCATCCGTAACTGTTTTATTTGAATAACAGTTTTCTACTTGAGTACAAAGATTTCGTAACTGTTTTTTGATTATAACAGTTTTTTGACTAAGTACAATGATGATGATCTTCTATCCCTAACTGTTTTTTGTCGCAAAAGTTTTTGTATAAGTGTAAGATGTACATTTCTTCGTCGTAGCTGATACTTTGCCTTTTAACCTGAACATGGTTCGAAGGTTTTTTAGAGTAGGCTTTGTAATTCTTGTGCTTGAGTCTTCAGTTCTTTTTGTTTTGCTCATATCACTTGACTTGTTGGGTAAATGGTTCTTTTAAGCTCGAGCTTTTGAGTTCTGGCAGTCTTTTTGCTTCATCTTGGCCTTCCATACTGTATAGTCCCCCAAGTGTTTGAGCTTTGAAGAATGAGATCTCGAGCACTTGATTGTTCCTTCTTTGTGGTCCTTCCTTGAAAAAGGAAAACATTCCGGACTCGAAGGTATATACTTTTTAAGATGATGACTGCTTAACCTTTTAAAATATCCATCAGAAAGTGTAACCCTAGACCGGGAATTGTGTTATTTCCTCGCGTCTTTGCAGGTCTAATGTCATCATCTGGTGATGGGTTAGATTTTTGCCTTTCATCTAAAAAAGTTAGTAAAATTTAAATATTCAAAGATAAAATCGAACATGCGATACCTGACCGGGGGTACTTCTTTTCCTTAGAAGTAGTATTTCTTCAGGTGGATGGCGTTCCAGCTCGTTGGTAGAATCCTGCCATCCATGGCTTCCAACTCGTACGCACCTTTCCCAGCTATGCCCCGTACCTTATAGGGTCCTTCCCAATTTGGATTCAATTTGCCAGCTCCTGCCTCTTTTGTTGATTGTAAAACCTTTTTTTAGTACGAAGTCCCCAATCTTAAAATATCTGAGATGAGCTTTACGATTGTAATATCGCTCTAGGATTTTCTTTTGAGCTGCCATCCGTATTAGAGTTGCTTCTCTTCGTGACTCGAGCAAGTCCAAATTGGTTTGGAGTTCGGCGTCATTTGTTTTCTCCGTAGTTGTTGTCACCCTCAAACTTGGTTCGCCGATTTCCACGGGTATTAATGCTTCTGAGCCATAAACAAGTGCGAAAGGGGTTTCTCCCATAGCTGTTTCTGACGTAGTTCTGTATGCCCATTATACCGCTGGTAATTCGTCGGGCCAACTGCCTTTGGCTTTATCTAAGCGCTTATTTATATTGTTGCTAATGATTTTGTTCGTAGACTCAGCTTGTCCGTTAGCTACAGGATGATATGGTGCTAAAGCAATCTGTTTAATTTTCCAACTTTCGAAGAACTTAGTGATTTGAGAGCCTATAAACTGTGGACCATTATCACACACGATCTCCTTTGGAATTCCAAATCGGCATATTATGTTTCGCCATAAGAAACTTTTGACCTCCTTTTCCCGCACTTGTTTGAATGCTTCCGCTTCGACCCATTTTGTGAAATAATCAGTATGCACCAGAAGGAATCGTACATGTCCTTTAGCTAGGGGAAAAGGTCCCACTATGTCCATTCCCCATTTCATAAAGGGCCATGGTGATATGATAGAATGTAATAGCTCCGCTGGTCTATGCATATTATTGGCAAACCGTTGACACCTATCGCATTTTGAAATGAAATTCTCCGCGTCTTCTTCCATCTTAGGAAAATAGTACCCTGCTCTGATTAGGGTTTTTACTAAAGACCTTGCTCCTGCGTGATTTCCACAATGTCCTTCGTGGACTTCTTTTATCACGAACTCCGTCTGATTAGGTCCGAGGCATTTAGCTAGGGGTCCCCCGAACATTTTACGATACAACGTGTTATGTACAAGACAATATCTTGCTGCTTTGCGGCGAAGCGCTTGAGCTGCTTTCTTGTCTTCAGGCACGGTACCACTCTGCAAAAAATTGAGAATTTCGTTTCTCCAATCCCAAGTTAAATTATTGAAAGATACCTCATTTCTGTCTTGGTCAATCGCTGAATGAAAGAGGTGGACGACAATGGTGTTGTCTTTATTGGTCACTTCTGTGACTGCCGCAAGGTTTGCTAACGCATCTGCTTCAGCATTTTCCTCCCTGGGTATTTGTATTATTTTCCACGTTTTGAACTGTCTTACAAGTTCTCGTGCCTTTCCTAAATATTGTTGCATTCGAGTTTCTTGAGCGATGTAAGTCCCCTGCATTTGGTTTACCACCAATTGAGAATCGATGTTGATCTCGATTTGTTGAATTGACAGCTCCCGTGACAATTCTAAACCTGCAATAACAGCCTTGTACTCTGCTTCATTGTTAGTAATTGGATAACACTTAATAGCTTGTCGTATTTTTTCACCCGTGGGTGATGTCAGTACAATGCCTAATCCAGCTCTTTTTACATTAGAAGAGCCATCTGTAAATAGGGTCCATTGACCTGGGTTTACACCATTGAATAGTTGTAACTCTTTTTCTACTTCAGGGGTAATATTGTTGCTAAAGTCAGCTAAAATGTTCGCTAATATTTGTGATTTAATTGCCGTCCTAGGTTGATATGTCATATCATGCTCACTTAACTCTATTGCCCATTTGGCTAATCTTCCTGACAGTTCTTGTTTATGCAGAATATTTCTTAAAGGATATGAAGTCACGACAGTGATTGGATGACATTGAAAATAAGGACGTAATTTTCTTGATGCCATCATTAAAGCTAAAGATAGTTTTTCTAGATGTAGATATCTAGTTTCGGCATCTAACAGAGTCTTGCTTACATAATAAATAGGGGATTGCTTACCTTTTTTTTCCCTTACCAGTACTGCACTTA
This sequence comes from Nicotiana undulata, assembly GCA_005239495.1. NCBI lineage: Eukaryota > Viridiplantae > Streptophyta > Magnoliopsida > Solanales > Solanaceae > Nicotiana > Nicotiana undulata. The sequence goes on along the minus strand of ML283709.1, from coordinate 92,477 downwards.
CGACAATTTCTGAAACAGCCAGGTAGATGTATAATCTTCCTCCTTATCTTGGCTTTGATAGCAGCGGGGGTTTTGATAAGTAAATCTTCAAGTCTTTGAGTGCCTGCTGACATTCTTCAGTCCACTCGAACTGATTTTGCTTTTTAAGAGCTGAAAAGAATTTAAAGCTTTTCTCGGAAGATCTAGAAATAAATCTCCCTAAAGCTGCTATTCTTCCTGTTAATCTTTGAACTTCTTTTTTATTCTTCAAAATTTCAGGTATTTCTTCTATAGCTTTTATTTGAGCCGGATGTACTTCTATTCCTCTATTAGATACAAGGAATCCCAGAAACTTACCAGATTGTACTCCGAAGGCACATTTTTCCGGATTGAGCTTCATATTATACCTGCGTAAGATGTCAAAAGTAGTAGAGATGTTGGAGATAATTTTCCGCTTGTGTTGATTTTACAAGCATATCATCGATATAGACTTCCATAGTTTTTCCTAAATGTTCTTGGAACATTTTTGTTACTAACCTTTGGTAAGTGGCCCCTGCATTTTTCAAGCCAAAAGGCATGACCTTATAACAATAAGTCCCCCTGTTAGTGATGAATGAAGTTTTTTCTTCATCTAGTGAATCCATTTTAATCTGGTTATAACCAGAATATGCATCCAAAAAACTTAATAATTCATGACCTGCGGTAGCATCGATCATTTGATCTATATGTGGCAAAGGTAATGAATCTTTAGGACATGCTTTATTTAAATCAGTATAATCTACACATACCCTCCATTTGCCGTTCTTTTTAGGCACCACTACTGTGTTAGCCAGCCAATCAGGATACTTTACCTCTCGTATCGAGCCTATGTTCAGTAGTTTTTGAACTTCTTCATCAATCACTTGATTTTTGAAAGGTCCTTGCTTTCTTTTATTTTGTTTAACATGTGCGAGGGATGGATCTTCATTTAGTTTATGAGTCATCACTTCCGGTAGGATACCTTTCATATCTGAGTGGGACCATTCAAAACAGTCCTCATTAGCTTTTAAATAATTGACTAACATACCTTTTTGCTCAAGAGTTAGTCTTTCCAGTAATTTTGTGCCAATATACAACTTTCTCTCGGGCTTTTGTTCAGAAAGCGGAACAACCTCAAGTTCTTCAACAGTTGTTTTAATATGCTCATCTTCTTCTGGTTCACGAATGAAATCCGGTTTGGAGTCTATGTCTGCATGTTCTAGCTCATCCTGTTTGTTGAGGAGCTTCTGTTTGATAATTTGCTGTCTCTCCCGTATCTTTTTTGTTGTGAAGAGCTATCGAATTAATATTTCTCGAAGTTTGCCGGTCACCTCTAATTTGTCTTACTCCCCACTTTGAAGGGATTTTATTACTTGATGTAAGGTGGACGGGACCGCTTTCATATCATGGATCCGTGGTCTTCCCAAAATAACGTTATAAGCCATCTCTGTATCAGTGACTTGGATTTCACATTTTTGACGACTCTTTCGGCGTAAGTGGTAAGTTCGATTTCTCCTTTAGTTATCACTGTTGAATTATCGAACCCAGATATGGCTCGTGCCTTTGGGATCATTTCATTTTCTACCAGCATTTTCTCCACGACTTTTATCAAAATAATGTTGACTGAACTGCCTGGATCAATCAACACTCTTTTAACGTTAGTGTCATGAATAATTAAAGATATTACTAGTGCATCGTTATGAGGAAGCATTAATTCGCCAAAATCTGCGTTATCAAAAGTTATTTGATCTTCCTTTGTCTCTTCTCGAACTCGTTTCTCGTGGGTATTTGTGACTTTTGATGCTAACTGGCAGACTATGCCGTTCATTTCTTCCCCTCCATGTATGACGTTGACAGTTCGTTTTGGGGAGGTTCGTTTTGGGGGCTCCTGCATGTTCTTCATATATGCATGTTTACCTTTATCACTAAACAATTCTGTTAAGTAGCCCTGTTTTAATAGATGTTCTACTTCACCTTGCAAAAATCTGCAATCTGCAGTTCTATGGCCATGATCATTGTGGAATTCACACCACTGATCAAGGTTTCTCCTGTTAGGATTAGATCGCATTTCTTTGGGCCATTTAACCTTGTCTCCCATATTTCTCAATATTGAGACAAGTTCAGTACTGCTCACATTGAAGTTATGGTCTCCAATTCGGGTATTACCCCTGGACCGTTCATCTCGATCTCTCCTGGATCTAGATGAGGATGAGCCTATATCTCTTCCCGATGGTCTTGTATTTTCGAACCCGGGACGTGTGTCACGTCTCGAAGGTCCTAAGTAAGGATCGTACATGTTTTTACCTGACCTTTTCTCTAGTTCTGGACGTCTGGTTCTGGGATATTTTTCCTCTTTTGATCGAACAATGATATCTTCTTTGATTCTGAGTTTGGTACTGTACATGTTATACACATCATTCTATGTTGTAGCTGGGAATTCTCTCAGACTTTCTTTAAGTCATCTCGTGGCTTCTGAGCTTTTATCGTTTAAGTTGCTTGCAAATGCCATGGCTGCCCAATTGTCAGGCACCCTTGGTAATTGCATTCTTTCTCGTTGAAACCTGTCTACAAATTCACGAAGCAATTCCATGTCTCCTTGCTTTATCTTGAATATATCTTCCATTCGTTTTTCAACTTTTTATGCACCAGAGTGTGCTTTTATAAACGAATCTGCAAGTTCAGCAAAAGAATCTATAGAATTTTCAGGGAGAAGAGAATACCAGGTTAAAGCTCCTTTTGAGAGCGTTTCCCCAAATTTCTTGACAAGGACTGATTCGATCTCCTCTTTTGTTAAGTCATTGCCTTTTACTCCAGTAGTGAAGGCAGTCACGTGATCGCGTGGGTCAGTTGTTCCATCATATTTAGGAACGTCGGACATTCTAAATTTCTTGGGTATAGGCAATGGAGACTCACTTGGCTTCCAAGGTTGCTGAGAATATCTATCAACATCAATGCCCTTGATGATAGGCGGCACTCCAGGGATTTGCTCGATGCGATCGTTCTGTTCCTTCATCTGTTTTTGCATGGTTAGTAACAAATTTTGTAACTCAGAGTTATTAGTCGTACCTGGTATCGTTTCAAGATATGCATTGGGGGTTTCACCTCTGGTTGAGTTTATTAATCCAGTCTGCGGATTCTCTACTACGATTGTATTATTTGAAGGCGGCATTAGTGGTACTGGAGGTGCATGTGGTAATCTTCTCGCAAATTCTTGCAAAGCCTGCCCCACGTATTCAACAATCATTTGCCTTATTTGATCTTGCTCTATTAGTTGCTCATTATTGTTACGATGGTTATCAGATCTTTCAAGATATGATTCTCTCGAAGCGCGTGGTGTTCCTTGAGGAGATGGAACTGGGGTTCCATTTCCTTGTTGGTTATTGTCGTCATTGTTGTTGACGTTGTTGTTGTCATTGTTGTTGGAATTCGACATGATTTAAAGTATATCAGTTGGTAAACACACTATGATTATCAGATTCCCGGTAACATAACCAATTTATTTAACCAAAGAATGAGATTCCTTGACCAAAGCTATTTTAGGATAAACACGGGTTACTGATAATCGAGTGAATAATATAATGAATAAAGGAATAATAAGCGATATAGAATGCAGAAAAGTAAAGCCATTTGTATTCTAGAATTCAGATGATCCTATGGGTTACATTTCTTCCCTTTATATATGGGTTTCCTAGTATAATGTTTGGTTCATGCCATGATTGCTCATTAATGACTAATTATTACATTAATGAGGCGTTACAAAGGATAACTGTAACTGTTGTATAGGAGTTACGTAATGTATAAGTCATTAACTATTTGATTCTCGAATCCGTCCGTAGCTTCATCTGGGTTCACTGTGACCGTATCTCTTCTTTTTCATTAAGTTTCTCGTGGTTGATGAACTCGAGGGTCTATTGACTGTGCCTCTTTGTCACGTACCTCTTTACAGAATCAAGTCTATATGTTGTGTTTTCCTTGGTCCACGTAGCTAGCTGAGTTGTCAAGGTCTTGCTTACGTGTGATACTCTTTTTTACCAATACACTCCCCCCGCTACGAAGAAGGACCATCCAGACCAAGGACAGGAACTCATCTAAGCCAAGGTATGCCTCCCCAATTATCCGCTCATAATTTTTGTGTGTCACCTACAGAGATGGTCTACGCTCTGGAAAATCTTGGACCGAAAGTGAAGTGGCCGCCGAAGATGAGATCGGACCCAAACACCAGAAAGTCTGACGCCCTCTGTGAATTCCACCAGGAACGAGGACACAAAACTGAGGATTGCATCGCCCTAAGGCAAGAAGTTGTAAACATGTTGCGACAAGTTCCCCTCAAAGAGTTACTGAGCGAGAGGGGAAGAACCAACTTTGCCAGAGGACGTGAACACCAAGGACCGCCAAAACCACCCTCACCAGCTCGTACCATCAACATGATCATTGGCGGCAGCGATGACGCTTCTATCAACAATGTGAAGTTCACCGCTACCCACAAACTCAAGTAACATATCACTCGCGACCGGTATAAAAAACTCAAAGAAAGTATCATCTTCGAAAAGTCGGAAGCCGACAGTTTGACCTTTAATCATATTGACGCCCTCGTTATTACTTTATGTAGTTTGGATACCGATATTAAATGCATTATGATAAATGACAGAAGCTACGTGTGCATTATTCATCACCGAGTGTTACCCAAATGAGACTTCAGGATAAGATAGTGTCCCGCTAAATCACACTAACTGGTTTTAACAATGCAGTTGAGCAGACATCCAGGGAAGTCACACTCCTCGTTCTGGCCGGCGGTGTAACTCTGGAGACAACGTTCCACATCATGGACCAGGCTACCGCGTACAACGCCATAGTGGGACGACCATGGATACATCTGATGAAACCGTCCCATCCATCTTATACCAAGTACTTAAATTCCCAACTCCGTGGGGGATCTTCAGTATACGAGGAGAGTAGCACACATCACGAGAATGCTAACGTATTGCCTTAGACGGAGCAGCCACCCAATAGAAAAAAGACAAAGAAAATGACGCATAGCCAGAGGCGGATCTAGGATTTCTAGTACATGGGTGCACTACTAAAAAAAAGAGAAAAAATTTATTAAGTGGGAATTGATCTCTCTTCCTCTTGGTAAATAACTCAAGTTTCAACCAAGTGGATCATTCAACCTTCTTAGAGCATGGGTGCCAACAGTTAATATTATACCTTTTTTTAAATATGCACATAAAATATTTTATTTTGTGAAGAGACCATGGGTTCACGTGCCCCGCATTTTACCCTATGAATCCTCCCCTGGGCATAGCAATCAACAAGCGCGAGGTCGGGCAAGAGGAAGCAAAGAACGTGATTAGGGAACCAGATACGGCCGAAGCCGCTGGTTCGACCATAGAAAACCTCGACCCCGTTCATATGGATCTCAACGACCACAACAAGAAGGCTTTTATTAACTGCAAGCTTCAGGAACCAAGTAAATTCAATCAATTCTTAACAACTAACGTGTAATTGTTTGCTTTCAGCCATGTAGATATGTCGAGCGTCCCAAAAGAGATCGCTATACACATATTAAACGTCGACCCACTCCACCCTCAGTGAGGCAAGCCAGGCATAAATTCAACTCAACAATTAATGATGCAGTGCACGATGAGGTGGAAAAACTATTGGAAAATGGTTTCATTAGGGAATCGAAGTACCCCAAATAGGTCGCTAACGTGGTGATGGTAAAAAAAGAAGAATGGAAAGTGGCGGATGTGCGTGGATTTCACATATTTGAACAAGTCATGCCCGAAGGATTCGTTCCCGTTTCCACATATCGACCAACTCATCGACGCAACGGCCGGGAACGACCTGCTAAGCTTCTTAGATGCAGTCTCGGGCTATAATCAAATCCTTATGAAAGAAGATCAGGAAAAAACCACGTTCATCACCCACCAAGGAATATATTACTACATGGTCATGTCTTTTGGATTAAAGAACGCATGAGCTACTTATCAAAGGTTGGTGACAAAAATGTTCAAAGACCAGATCGACAAAACAATTGAGGTATATACAGATGATATGTTGGTCAAGTCCAAAAGGGCAAAAGATCACATCGATAATTTGAAAGAAACTTTGGACATACTCCGACGGTACTGAATGAAGTTGAACCCAGAAAAATGCACATTCGGTGTAGCCTCCGAAACGTACTAGGGTTTTCTAGTATCATAGCGAGAAATTGAGGTTAATCCGACCAAATCAAAGCCAACGAGGGGATACCGGAACTCTTGACCACCAAGAAACAAGTCCAAAGGTTGACCGATCACATTGCAGCTTGATCGAGGTTTATCTTGCGGTCGTCGGATAGGTGCCATAAATTCTTCGACATACTCAAGAAATATAATAGCCTTGAATGAACTTCCGAATCTTCCAGGCCCTACGAGAACTAAAGGCATACCTATTATCTTCACCCCTGCTTTCAAAGCCCGAGCCGAAGGAACGTCTCCTCGTCTATATGGCTGTATCCGAGGTAGCTGTAAGCGCAATATTAATTCGGGAAAACAAAGGTACGCAATCTCCCATCTATTACATTAGAAAAACACTCGTCGACGCCGAGCCGAGGTGCTCATACCTCAAAAAATTGGCTTTGGCCTTAGTCTGTGGGTAATTGGAATTGGCTATTGATTTATGGAGTGGTCTAGGTGTATAAAGAATTGGAGTGTTTTTGAAAGTCTGTTTCTGTATGAATAAGGTCTGTTCTTGGATTCTAGCAAGGCTAATAGCTTTTTGTAAGGATCTACGTGCAAGCATTTTGACAGGCAGCCCAATTTCCGGTTTAAGACCCATAAGGAAACAACTAACAACATACTCCTCATTCAATTCAACTCTAGTTAATAGTTCACCAAACAAATCTACATAGTCTTGCACATAAGTTATCTGTTTAAGATCCTTCAAATCCCCCATTAGATCATCGAACAACTCTGACCCAAATATGGAATATAAGTATCTCACGTACTCCCCCCAATTAGGCCAATCCCTAGACAGTCGAGTCTTCATGTACACCTGGTGCCATTGAAGAGCTTTCCTAGCTAATTGACAAGAGGCCAATTTCACCTTCGAAGCTTCTGGAGTTTCATCAACCTCAAAAAATTATTCGCACTGATACAACCAATCACGAAGACCAGTTCCATCGAATTTAGGGAATTCCAACTGATGGCTTCTGGTAGGTAACTCGCATTCCTCCATTCGTTGACCCCTTTCTGCTGTTGCTGCGGTTTCCTCCTCCACCACGTTTCGTGTAATTGCCCCAGTCGTCAGTAGAATTTTCTTAAATACCTCCATTGATTGAGTGAACTTTGCATCCATAGCTCTGCGTAATTCCTTTACTGATCCAGCAATTCCTTCGAATGATCCTCGAAGGCCATCCAAATCTCGATGTAATTCCTGAATTCTGGTGTTATGTTCTCCCATTTTTTCACGCACAGATCCAAGGAAAAGATCTGCTCTGATACCAATGATACAATCCTTATGAATTATAGAGAAATTAAGTCTCCTAAAGAGCAAAATTGAGAGAATTGCCCTTGAACAGAGGACTTAGAAAGAGAAACCCTCGAGAGAATTTAGAGAAGAAAGAGATTCTTTTGATTCCACTAACTTAATGAATATCAATACAATAGCTGAGAATTCATTTTATAAGAAGAAGAATCCAGTTGTAACTACCGTAACTAATTTGTAACCAACTAACATCCTAACTACTTTCCGGAAGGTTAACTACTTTATTAACTACAGCTCACGTGCATCTCACGTGACTGTCTATGACTCTCTTTTAATTGTGATCGTAACATTTTATTGGATCATGATTTTTTGCGTGAAACATTATTTATTTTGTCAAATCAATTGGAGTAACCTTACAATGATATATAGATAGAAAAAAGAACAAGACTTGAAAACAAACAAGTAAAGAAAACAAAAACTTTACAAGAGATGGTGGGTTGAAAAAGAAGGGACTGGCTGGCGGCTGCAAGGCACTTTTAGTCTTTTAGTAAGGGGAATATCTGAATTCCATATAAAAAAGAAAATATCTATTATTATTATTAAGATTGAACTAGATCCATATATAGCGTGAATTACAAGACCCATACGAGGAAGAAATTAAAAAAATTAGCTTGATTTATAACTATTGATTGAAAATCAATCATAGTGAAGTGAGCTACTTGTTCATGCCGAAAAAAATCTAGACAAATATACCCTTAGTTAAAATTGAAAAAAAATGCAACATAATATACTAAAGTTTGAATTTTAACATATAAAATTACATCATAATGTGGCGGAATTCCAATATAATATGCTGGAGTTTTATACGCAAGAGCTTCATAATCTAACATATAATACTGATTTATTTTGAGTTTCAGCAAAGGGTATTTTTGCTTAGATTTTGCCTCCGCATTAGATAGTTTATTTTTTAGTTACTTTACAAATACTGGCTATTCTTTAATTACCATTCCAAAAAACTGGCCAACGCACGCTATTTTGACTGGGAGAAATTCAAAAATATCCAGATTTATAGGTGGCCATTCAAAAATAACCACACTTTCAAAAGTAATCGAAATTTAGCCACTTTTCATGTAAAGATAAATCTGAACGAAAACAATGTTCAAAATCCGGAAAAATTCGCTAGTATATTATACTGGAGTTCCAGCATAAGTATACTAGAACTCCAGCATAATATAATGGAGTTCCAGCATAAGTATACTAGAACTCCAGCATAATATAATGGAGTTCCAACAAAGTATACCAGTCCAGTATAATATGCTGGAAGTTCATACATAGGTGCTCGAATCTCCAGTATATTATGCTGGATTTTCCGCATGTTAGAGTTCAAACATGATATGCTGAAAGTTCATACACAAGTGCACTGAACTCCAGTATATTATGCTGGACCGGTCTTTGTTGTAGCAAAATAGTGGCTATTTTTCAATGACTTGACAAATGATGGCTATTTTTGAATGACCAATCCGAAAACTGACTAGCCCGTGCTATTTTTACATTTGACTATGTAGCTTGAGTCTATAAATAGGCCTAATTAGAGGCCCAATCCAGAATTACTAGACTTGCGTTGCAATGGATAGACCCAATAAAGGTGCTTCTTTGTAGAAATGACACAAGTAGTCACTTTTAAGCATGTTGTTTAAAATATATTTATAATTTATAATATAAATAAAGATTAGCCAATTTCGCTGAAACTTTAGGACCCAACGTCCTAGAGTTTAAACCTCAAAGTTCAAACTTCAGTTCATCGTATCCTAAAGTTCGAAAATTGTGTCCAGAAATTCAAATCTTGTATCCTGAATTTTAGATTGGTATTTAGAAATTCAGGGCAATTAGTCCTGAAGTTTGGGTGAATTGACTAATATTTAAAGACATTGTAAATTGTAGATATATTTTAAATAATGGGCATAAAAGTGACTATTGATGTAGACCTATTTCTTTGGGTTGATTCACCAAATGGCCACTTTTGTGGCACTGTATTTTAGCTTGAGCCATATGATATTGAAACAACACTAAAACAAAGTAGAAGACTCATAAAAGATATACATTCAAATGATGTAACAAAAGAAAATTCATGAAGTTTGTTCGCAGAAGGACTTGAAAGCCAAAATAGATACTACATTATAAGTTTTTCATTGCAAACAAAAGAAATCAATTTATCTTAAATGACCCACAAAATTCGGCAGTCGAAGTATTTTCGTTTTGATGAAATCATAGCAAGTCCCAACTTCTTCAAGTACCTTTTCATCTGCACCATTCCTAATTATCGGTGGGAAGAAAAGCCCAAAAGCAGTGGCCACCACAAACCCAACCGTTAACGGCCAAGAAACGAACCAAGGCAATCGCCACGTGTCCTTCACAGCTTTCTTCACACCAATTTCCACCATTACACACAGCCCGTGAAGCACAAAAAACCACGTCATTTCCCACGACGGACTCACACCATTAACGTAGTAAAATATCAGTTCATGCATTAAGCCGGAAACGACAAAAGTTGCCAGCACGGCAACCCGTAGGGCCCAGTTTTTGCCGACCACCTTCGACAATGCTGACCTCACGGGGTTGTATACGGTGAGACGCAGCGTATTTGTTACTGTGAGGTTCCATCTTTTCCCCCAAAAATCTTGAAGGGAAGTTGACAAATAAGGTTCATTTGAAGGTGGCTCTAGCTCTAGCCCCACCAAGATTTTAGCAATAGAGCTAGATAATGCAACAAGAATATCAATCATAAGAAACACCATAAAACAATAGCAAATCAAGACCAATTTTTGATGGATTTGACTTTTGTGGTGAAAAGTCAACTCCAAGAATATTGCAAGGAGGACAAATTCTGCAGCTAAATTTAAAGGGATTTTCTTGGTGGGGTTTGGCTCATTGGGTTCAAGATTATGTTGTTTGGATCTGAGGGGAAGGGCAGCCATGGAAATGAAAATAGGAAGAGATAATTTTTTGGTTGCATTTTTTGTGGAGAGAGAAAGAGGGCCTTGATTAAAGGCAAAGAGGAGGAGCTTGAAATTGGCAAGCCAAGTGATGAAGAAAGTGGTGAGAGCTATAAGAAATGCAGATGAAAAGTAAAGTGGAAGAATGGTGAAGAGGTAAAAAATGGGTAGAAGAGAAATGAGCCTTGGAATACCTTTTGGAATTTTGGCAGATAGGAAATAGCAGTAACAAAGAGAGAGAATTACCGAGAGACAAACATGAGTTGATGACATTTCTTGGTTGTTGTTGGATTTTCCTTCTCCTTTGCCTTTTTTTTATCTATGACGCCTTGCAATTTGCAAAACGACCGCCTGTCATGTTTTTTATTGACTTTAATTGATCTGTTTAAATTATTACCGCAAGAGAGATTGATTCCATCTTCCTAGAGAATAAAAATTAAAACCAAATCTTTAATTTGTCAAAATTTAAAAATAAATATTTTATGTAGAAAAACATTAATTAATTGGGAAATATAAATTCACGCAATTTCAAATTTTATCAGGTAAGTATTCTAAACCATACATATCAGACGTCTAAGCTTTGTAATTGCGTAAACTATTTGACCGAAACCATACATATAAGTATTCTAAGTACCTTCGTTTTTTAAGGCGTAATACATACGGAGACACTTAAAGTTGGCACGATCTTTCATTTAGACACTTAAACTAAACCTCTTTCCATCTGAACTCAGATCTTAGGCAATTCTCATACCAATTAAACACGTTTTTCACTGGTGGCATATAGCGTGACTTCAAACCTATTTAGGCGTGTGAAACTTTCCACCAAGCGATTTTTCCTTTCCCAATTAGACACATAACGGTAACATCCATCCACCATTATTATTTAAACCCTAATTCCCTTCCCAATTATTAGAAAACCTATTTGTTCTCTTCTCTTCTTTCTGAGATTTCTCCAGCAATTCTCAAACAGAATTCTTGTCAATTCTTTTCTTCTCTTTTTTCTCTCGTTTCTGTTCTCTTGTTGGTGTCAATTAATTTCTTCTTTTCTCTTCTCTTCTTCCTCTCGTTTATGTTGTTGCCGTGTTTATTAATGTCGAACTTATCGGAATCGGCGAACCCGTCAATGTCACCTTGCCCTGCCGCTCGAATGTATAAGTGTGGTGTTTCTCCAAAGATGAATACTTCTTGGACCCAATTAAACCCAGGTCGTAGGTTTTTTGCTTGCAAAATTGGAAAGGTAAATTTTTGTTTATAATGTGTAAGTTCTGTTGTATGGATCATTTTCTTTGATAAAAATTGATTAAAAGTGTTTTGTGATATTTGTAGAAAAAAGGTGGATGTGATTATTTCTGTTGGTATGACGATGAAATGCCTACGCAAGCGAAGAAAATAATTTGGGGTTTATTAAAGAGAGTAAAAGCTTTTGAAGAGGAGAAAGTTCGAGCAAAAAGAAGACGGATCCTTTTGACGATTGTTGTTGTATTGTTGGTCGTTTTATGGAAACTGTAGGACTGATGTACTTTGGTTGTTTTAGGTTTTGTTGATTAATATGTAATGTTGGTGTTGTTGTTCTTGTAATATTCAACTTTTGTTGCTATAAAATTCAGTATAGCTTAATTTTGTTACAAACTTCTGAATTTTGTTATAAACTTCTTCATTTTGAAACTGCTATTGTAATATACAGCTGCTGAAGTTTTAAACTGCTGTAATATACAATTTTAAAGCTGCTTCTTTACCACTTTTGCATCTGCTTTAACTTCAGTCATATCGAAAGGCTAGAGCTTTTAGAATGAACAACAAGGCTAATGAACAGACTACTTAACAACAACAGCATAACAAGACTACTGAAGTTCATTACAACAGCAGCATAATTAAAAAGTTGTATAATGAACAGACTTAATTACAAAACAGCAGCAAATTACAACATAGTACTTAATTACAGTAGCAGATTGTTAATGAACAGAATACTTAACCAAAAAAACAGAACATAAAGACTGAAGTTGCTGCTATATCTACTAATTATGTACCCAAAAAAAGTTCCTAAGATACAACTGATACAACCAAGTTCTTTCAGAAAATAGATCCCAAAATAAGTTCCTAAGATACTACTTCTTGCTGACTTTTGACTTCATCTGCTACAATTGAGAAGTTGTGATAGCATCTTGACCCTTCCACCTCAAACCTCTAGCCTTAAAACAAAGGTCAATTCCTGTTGGAGCTGCACTCTTATAAGATGAACCACTTGCAATAACTCGTTGGGTTGATGTTCCGGGCTGCAGCTTGCTAAACAATGAACCACAATGAGTAAGTTATTCTAAGTCATATTATAGATGAAATATGTATGAATATATACATTTAGTATTTGAGTTCCACTTGCAGCTGTGTAGATGCCAAATCCAACATTTCTGGACCTTTTTTCTGCTCCTTTTTCAGCATCTTCTTTACTTGCACCCCTTCATCTCTTTTGGTTGGTAGTTGTTTTACCATTTGGAGGAAGTTGACTACCTAAATCCTCTTCTAGCAGGCCTGCTGGAATCTGCCAAACTTGGTGTTGGTTGGCTTGAGCTTCTAGCTTCATTAACCCTTCTAACCCTTGTTGTATCAAAACACATAGAGTTTGTAGGTTGGCTTGAGCTTCCAGCTGCATCAGGTTGGCTAGCACCTTGTGAGCTTTGGCTACCTTGTTGTGAAGGCATCCAATTTTCATCCTACATAACATTGAGCAATAGATTACATAACATATTACTACAACGTATTACATAACAGAATCAACAAGAAACATTTACCTTACAATATCTTTTGTTATGTCCTTGTTGATGGCACTTGGAACATGTCATTTTCACTCCACACTTGGACATCTTTCCATATTTCTTTTTTGGTTCATCTTTCCCTTTTCTTCTGTTCCTCTGAGGTCTACCAGGCATGGGTATAGGTTTTGGAGGCTCTATCTTAGGATTGTTGATTTCAGGCCACATCTTCATATTTGTCATAGGTTGGATGAAATACTTGTATGCTTTTAAGAAGGTATCCCTCTTATATCAATGCTCCACAACATGTTCAGGTTCTTTGTCTATGTGATAGTATGCAAGAACATCATATTGGCATGGAATACCCCTCAACTGCCAAGCTCTACAAGTGCACACCTTATCAGTCAGATTAACTACATGCTTATGCACTCCTTCTCCAATCTCAAATCCAACATCAACATTCCAAAGGACAGTACATTTTCTAGCAAGCTCTTTGCTATCCTCTAACAGTAGCCTTGCCATAGGTGATATATCAGATATCCAAGTATCAGCAAATTTCAACATATCCACTTGCCTAGTCATTATTTTCCTTCTAATCTCCTCCAACATAGTTATAATTGATTTATGCCTAGAAGCTAAAATACATGAATTAAAGGTCTCACACATTATTTTCAACAACATCACACTTGGAGGGCACTTCAAAGTAAGCTCTAACCCATGACTTTTTTGGATAATGTAACAAATCCCTACAAATATCCTTACCAAGTTTGTCCATTTTCTCAAGCTCCTCCTTAAACTTAACTTCATAACTAGATTTAGAGCACCTCCAAAACTGTTTTCTCCTTTCCTCTCCTTTCCATTTTTATGCTAATTAGACCAAATATGCCTAGCACACATCCTAAATTCAGCATTGGGTAAAACTTCATTCAAAGCTGCAGCAAATCCCTAACCAAAACAGAATACTCAATAACTTTACTAAAAAAATAGCAAGACCTAAAATTATGCTAATGAACAACTAGCAGATTACTAAAAACAACAGCACCTAAAACAACAACAACAGAACACTTAACAAAAAAAAACAGAAAACTTAACCAAAAAACAGCAAACTTAGTAACTTAACCAAAAAAACAGAAAAAACAGAAAACTTAACCAAAAAAAATAACAGAAAACTTAACCAAAATAACAAAAAACTTAATAACTTAACCAAAAAACAGAACACTTAACCAAAATAACAGAATATACAAAAAACTTAACAAAAAAAAAACAGAATATACAAAAAACTTAACCAAAATAGAATAATAATTACCTTTTGCATATCTGCCATCACAGTCAATCCTTCTCCAGTTCCCAATTGCAAATCATCTTTCAAGTAGTTGATGAAAAAACTCCAACTATGTTTCGTCTCCTGGTCCACAACTGCCCTTGCTATAGGAAACATTTGTTGATTTTTATTCTTGCCAACAGCAACTAGAAGCTCACCTTTACAAGCACCCTTTAAGAAACAACCATCAAAACCTACGATTCTCCTACATCCTTCTAACCAACCTTTCTTCAATGCATCAAAGCACACATAAAAGTCCGCCTTACCTTATTCCAACATAGGGACATAAGGGAGAAGGTTGTGAAANTGAGCAACTCAAGCGAACCGCCTTACCTTATTCCAACATAGGGACAGAAGGGAGAAGGTTGTGAAGGTGGCCTCGTTATCCATACCTCCGGTCGGATGAATGGAGGACCGACCGACCCGGGTTTTCACGAGCGTTGGCGGGTTCTGGAGTGCCTGTCAAGGGCGCTAGCGCATACCCCGGGGTGATCATCACCACCTGCACCTCACATCTCGGCACAGTGGAACGTGTAACCCGCCTGCTGTTCCATTCAACTACATTTGTTCCTTTAATCCATAGCTTAAAAGAACGCAGCAGCGAGGGACAACCCGCCCATACAGCCAGCGGGGAGGATGGCACTACTGGCAAAGACCGTCTGGCGAAAACGCCGCAGGCGCGAAGCGTGGTAGGCCTGCGCCGGGGGAGCATACCATAGGGAGGAAAGGGAGCCCGGACGGTGGAAGAGCCAGGGGAGGCCGGGTCATTTGACGAAAATGGAAGGCTTTTCCCTATTAGAGAAGGCCCTATGGAGTAAAGGGAAGTGGATGAAAACAAAGAGATTTTTCCCCGGCTCAGTTTCACTGTCCATCCTTACCCAACATGAACTACCAGGATTGGTCTGTTTTATCATATCAGCATAATCACATAAGCTTGCAAACTCCATATTCCAATCACCCATGGACTCTCTGAGAACACGCAGTTTAGCCCTATAACAAATTGTCTTGCCAACATACAATCCTAGCTTGTCCCTACACAACTCCTGTATTTCCCATATCCTAATGTGGGGCTGCTTAGTTATTTCATCTTTGAATTTCTTTGCAACAAATTTTGAAGTGCACAACTTATTCTTGTTTGAAGTATCACATTTGTGTATTGGGTAGTAGTTCTTTACTTTAAAATCACCTGAATCTCTATCTACACAAGCATAGCACACCCATTTGCATCTCTTTGATTTACACTTAGCCCTCACCCTATGTGGTTCATTTGGTCTCAATTTAATTTGCACCTTGTACTCAATTGCATAATCTGCTAATGCTTTCCTAAACTCTATAGCATTCTCAAAAATCATCCCAAGTTCAAATATAGCAACTTCACAATCAGGATCATACCTGACTTTTGTACTCCTCCTTCTTGCTGGTATATCAACACCAGGAATAGCTTCAGTATCTAACTCTTCTGAGCTATCTTCACTATCAACCTCTGAACTATCAATAAATTGCTCATCACCACCTAGTCTACCAACATATCTTGAAGTCTTGTTTCTTCCAATATCCTCAAATCCTCTGTCAATACCTGCTTCTCCGAGTGGTATCTCCTCTGTTGCAATTGGTTTTTCCCTCTGCTTTCCCTGGCTCTTGCTCCTCCTTTCAGCCCTTAAAGATCTCAATTCATCATCAACATCTGAATCATCATCATCTTCAGGAAGAACATCTTCTTCTGAGTCACTACTCTCAACATCTGATTGCACTCCATATTCATCAATATTATGGTCTGGTAGTTCATCTCCATCAACAGCATTTACAGTTGGTTCAGGAGAATTCTGAGTTGGTTCAGCATCATTTAAAGTTGGTTCAATATGCGGCTCAATAGGTGGTTCATCAACATTGTGAGTTGGTTCAAGGTGGCTCAATAGGTTCTTCAGTATTTATATTACTCCCAGGTGTTGCCCTAGCTTTAAATTGGTCATTACCACCCCCACATACTTCTAGCCCACATAAAAGACCAACATTTTCTTCGAGCACTTCAGGCTGACTCACCCCATGACGCAAATAAACATCCAAAATATCACCATGTTTTAAATCTTTCACGAATTCATATAATTGAAAATCAGAATAGACTTTGATAAATTCACCATCTTTTTCCTTTTGACAATAAAACCCTTCGACAACTGCATACCCAAAGTCTTTAGCATAAGCAGACAACTCGACAACACTAAAATGGTCTTTATCGATAGCAACAACAAAGGCATCTAATTCCCCTTTGTATATTGGGACAGGTTGCTCGATAAATGTACCCCGTGGTGAAAGCGAGTTAAAATATAGTCATCCTCCATAATATTCCCTTACAAAAAACGACAAGGGACCAACACAAAGGAAAACCCCAAAAAAACCCTAGCTTTATCAATAACTTACAAATAAAAGCCCTAGCTGTAGAAATAGAAAATAAGGAGAGATTGGACCCCGAAGCGTTATAAATACGGTGAGAAATCACTGGAACCACTACATTCCAACACCATTGACGGAAAGAAGAAGAAGAAGCTTAACGGTGGGAGGGTAAAAGGAACGGGGGTGGTAATATGTTTAGAAGGTTATGTTTAGGGCTAGTAATATTTGTATTTAGTGAAAATAACACTAAATAGTTGAGGTGGACGGTGAGGTGGACAAAAAGAATGAGGTGGCACGATTTATTATTGTTAATTTTGCCACATAGACTGCGAGTGCATAACACGCACTTGGTTAATTAATAAGCCAACGAAAAACGTGTTTAATTGGTATGAGAATTGCCTAAGATCTAAGTTCAAATGGAAAGAGGTCTAGTTTAAGTGTCTAAATGAAAGATCGTGCCAACTTTAGGTGTCTTCGTATGTATTACGCCTTTTTTTAATATAATGTAGATAAACGTGCATGGTGCATGATGTATGGTGCATGAAAAATATGATTCTATGGTAGGCTTTGACCGTAGATCTTTCCTAGAAACATAGTACGTAAGAGTAAAAAGATTGGCGACATCTTGTCCTTAAACAACGTACCAAAATGAATACTCCCATAATATTAATTTATTATTAACCTATTTGACCGAATATAAAGTTTGAAAATAAAAAAGGTTCCTTAAAATTTGTGATCTTAAATATAATAATATTTGTGTGATTATAACACTTTTGAAACTTGTGATATTTACCTATGATAACATTTGCATGTGGCTATAGGAGCTTATCAATAAGAGTAATATAAATATTTAAAGTCAAATTATTCATCAATTTAGAGAGATATCATTCTTTGTTACAAGAAATGAAAAGGAAGTGCTGTCATAATCATAAAAACTGAAACAACATTCTTGGTGGATTTTGTGGAACATGTGGAAAGCACCAACTAGTACTTGTAGCAAATTTCGAGCCAAACTTTGGGAAGTTCCGTATAGTGGATGGATGTGCACAGTGCATATCATTTTCTGAAAGATGGCAAACTTTGATTCTGTGTCCAAGTAAACATTAAGATCCAAAAAATTGATAACGTCCTCTCCTGTCCTCAACCAACGTACCAAAATGTATTATTTGCTGATAGCCTTCGGTTCTAATCCTTTCGGGGCACCAGTTGAATCAAATATAGCCCACAAAAGAGATATTCTGAAGGAGAGGAGCTCGATTCTAGCAGTAATATACACAACAATAACAATAACCAAATAAAATCCCATAAATGGTATATGAGGAGGGTAGTGTGTACGCACACCTTATCCCTACCCCGATGGGGCAGGGGTTGTTTCCGATGACTCCCTACCCCAATGGGGCAGGGGTTGTTGACCCGCGGCTCAAGAAGACGGAAAAGACGAGAAGAGACAATATATCAATACCGTCACATAAATAATAACAGCATCATAAAAATCAGGAAATAAATGACAAACAATAACAATAACTAGTAATCACGACCAGATGCTATGAAAAACAGAAGGATCTACCAGTAATATAACTATACTGAAAGTACCCCACAAAAGAAAACAACTGCAAGTATTATAAATCTAGCACGACACTTGCATCCAAACTGGGCCATAAGTCCGCCTCTGGCCATAACTCTTGCGAATTGACCAAACCTCAAATTGAAAACGTCCTCAACATTCAAAAAATACACCTTTAATGTGCGTTTACATCAAATTAAATCAATAAATGCACAATGATTATATAAAATACGAATAACCCGTCTACCCCCAAAATCCTGCTACCTCAAAAAACAGTCTATCCGAACTTTCAGGATACTAGCGGTATACATCGTCTGCGTATTCATGAGCATGAACAATCTAAGACATACATCAAATGGACCAAACGCTACTTACATTCAAAAGGAAATATCTATATAAAACTAACGGGAAACAAAATTGGAAAAAGTACAGTTGTTCTCCAAAGGTGTGTACTATCTTCCTGAGCTGATAACATTGAGTACTTAAATCTATATTCGTATCTAATCACATTTCGCACTTTAACTATCATTCATCTAAAAACACATTCTCTCTGTTTATTTTCGTTGGTCATGCTTTCTCCCCTCGCTTATTCTCTGTCCCTTGAGCTTGTAAAAAAGACAACTTCCAACTATTGTTCATTATCTGGTTTTGTACCCTCATTTTCAACTTCATGTGAGAGGTCACTCTGTTGTTCTGTGTCCTCAAGTTGCGGGGATGAGGGCATATCTGATGGTATCTCCGCATTTTCAGCATCTGCGCAAACATCTGTTGGTATCTCTGCATTTTCAGCATCCCTGTGCACATCTGATGGTATCTCTGCATTTTCAGCCTGCTCTGGGGATGCTAACACATCAGACGATGTGTCATCATCTGCCAACTTTGACACTTCAGCTATTAGTTGGCTTTCTTCATCTCCATTGACAGATGGTGCTGGAGATGCATCCACCACAGGAGAGGATGCTCCACTAATTGACGGTGCAGGGGATGCATCAGGCGAAGCAGCAATCAAGGGGGACATTGAACCATTTGTAGATCGTACTGGTGATGCATCAGTTATAGTACTCGCAGGAGATGCAGACTCCGCCTCTTCCGCTGTCTGCTGAAGGCTCCAGTACATTATGCTGGCAGTGAGAGTAAGGATCATCTTTTGGTTAACCTGTCCACCACGTGACCCCAAGAAGGATAGTGTTACAATCAGATCCCATGATGACATCTTTGTCCAGGAAAGATCATAGGAAAAGCTATAGTGTGCATACTTCTCACTGTATTGTTAAAAGGACATAGAATTGAGTTGTTTTGTTGTAAACATGTTTTAAATTCCCAGAATGGGTTTATTTTTTCAACCCTGTAAAGATTGTACTGCATTTGTCTGGTCTTTGTTAAGACCCTTATAACCCACTCCACCCCCACCCCCAGCCCAAGAGAGAAGTTAGCAAGATATTCCAGGATATGGTTCTTTAGCAGTAGCAAAGAAGTTTGCCAACTTTAATTGATTCCCATGGACACAAACGACTAGCTGCAATTCGCCATTGATAAAAAGTACATAACAAGCAACATTATAGCATTCTCACCTCCATGATATCCTCAGGCAACAGAAAGATAGAGCACCCAAGTTTCCGTGCAACGCTGATGATATAAGTAGCATTCAATTTCTTTGCCTCATCTGTTAGGGAGCAACAATAGAAAGTTCAGTTCAGAGCACAGCACCCACTAGATGATAAGTACAGATTAAATTTCTAAAAGAAGTAGATCGAATAAAGAGCCAAGATGTGTGAGACCCTCTTGTGCTACAACTCCTTTTGATAATTGCTGTATTCTTTCCGGTGTTATTAGAAAGAAGACCACAAGCATTAAAAGCGAAGGAAGGTAGCTGTTCAGCTAGAAAGCCAAATTCCAATCCTTATTTAACACTAAGGAAGCATGTGGAGCTAGTTGCTCCGCTAGAAAGTCAATTCTTCAATCCTTATTAAACACTAAAGAAGTGTATGAAGCTAGTTGCTCGTGCTAGAAAATCGAATTCATTATTGCAAATGCAAGTCCACATTCCTAACATGTAAGTGGAAGTGAAGCCTGTGGCAGATAGCTACACAAAGAATGTATTGAAAGACGACCTCCCTCCATGCCCATTTCCCAAAAGCCAAGAAGAGAAAAAGAAAGATAAATATTGCAAGAGTCCATTCCATACCACTTTCACCCTTGGTAACAAGATTCCAATTAACAACCCTTGGCTCCACAGCACTGAGAAGCTCGAGAAAGAATAATCCACTTGAAAGATTCTTATCCTAAACAAAATAGACGAATTGAAGTCAGAATCAGATAGTCAAGGTTGAAATTACGCCAATTGAACAGGAACTGGTGATACTACACCTTAAAACTCTCCATTTTAGATGTTCTTCCAGTGCTTTTCACTTTTTTGTTTGCCCAAACTAGAATATCAGCGTCAGTAATCTCCTTCCCTCGGAAACGCGATCTCAAGTTCTTCAACAGCTGAAGCATATTAAACCTCATCAACTGCCACAGGAAAGCTGGAAAAGGATGCATAAGTGGAAACATAAGTCATGTGCTAAGAGGCACTAGTTACAAGGCTTGTACATGTCGTAATAGCAGATTCATAGAACCAAAACCAAGATATTTAGTTGCATGAGCAACATAATTGCATTGAAACACACACACAAGATGAGAAAGTTCGCACAACGGAGCTCACATAATATGTAGACTGCTAAACCAAGAATTATGATGATTCAGTATTGGCAACCACTATTTAAAAGCTTTAAGAGTAATACAACTAAACTTCTTCATCCATTAAGATTAAAATGCTTTTTCTTTGACAGTCCAGCTATACAGACTACTCATTTACAGGGTCTTGGAAGATTTCTGCACTTTTAGCACCATAATAATAACTGATCGCTCTCAACTATATATGACCAAAGACTATATGTAAAAAATAGTTGAAATCTAACATCCTTAGTTTGCCAGCATATTAAAATTAAATCATTATACAAACCGTACAGAGAAAAATCAATTACAGTAGGATGATGAACTAAACGTTACTTGATGCTATACTTTATGATAACAATAGAGTAATAATACAAACAAATTAATCTTTTCTATCTTTTGACAGGAGTTATTAGATAATATCCTCAACCACAATCCCACATCAACAAGAAATCTACACAATCATGCAAAAGTCATTTCATGAAAGGATTGGTGATTCCAGGTCCATAGAGTTTTATCAACTATCTTGAAAAGGAACCAATGCATTCTTCAGACAACATAGTAACTAGGGTAGGGACGAGAAACTTTTGGTGTCGGATGCAGTCAAGAATGATAACAGGAAGATAACCAAATAATGTATTCCAGCTTTCCAGCTTCGCACAAATAAATATGATAATACAAGTACAGACGAGACAGAGTCTTGGAAGCTCAAGAAGATTAAAAAAGCAATTAGGTTCCCAGAGAGCCATGAAGAGAAATAAACCTCACTAGGAAACATATAGTTTTGTTTTGCAACATTACCAAGTATAAGCTTCTTATTCCCTTGGACAAAGTCGTTTCCACCCACATTTACAAGGGAAAGTTTCAACTGCTTCCCAATCCTGACAACTTGGTTGCAGTTTTCAACTTTCCGAAATGGCATTTTAATTGGAGGTTTTGTTGCGTGCTTCCAATTAACAGATCCTGGAGAAACCTTGTCCAATACCTCCAAAAGTACCCATCTGCGAAAATCGATGGAAAAGTTGATGCGTCAAAGATAATAGCAGCTGAAGCAGAGCTATTTTCTACCTACAAATTCCAATTACTACTTTTTTATTAGCACATGTCCTTTTTTGGTGTCTGGGGTGAGCCATGTTTATGCAGACCTATCACTTACCCATTTCTGACATCTTCAAACAAATTATTGATGTAAGAGTTTATCCCGAGACTATTAATCCATAGTCGGAAACATCTCTCTTCCCTGGAAATTAACTCGTCGTCTGTCATCATCTCTGCAAAGGAGACCTTCTTGCTGTCAGTAGACAATCCACTCCTGAAAAAGAACAGCATTGCTCATAAAGGGCCTTCCTCTTCAATTAAAAACAACTAGCTGCCCTCTCATCTAGCAACTAAAAGACAAAATCCAAACACTACATTCAAAGCAACTAAAACGCAAAGATTAGCCTCATTCAAATATAGAATAGCAACAAGAGGCTTCAAAACATCATTCAAAGGGTAAATGCAGATGGCAACTTTTGTAGGTACATGCTTCTAGCTAATCAAGCTAAATGGAGCATCAAATAGGAATAACTTCCAAAGAGATATTTCAAGCAACAAAAAGGAACGAAAATGAAGCCATACATGCACAAAAAATACATGATTAGCTCATATAGCGGTTTTAAAATTGTTACTTGCGACTAATGTGATCTAAATCCTCTTGTGGTCCTATGATTTGTGTCCCCAAGTATCACAGTGAGCGCAACTACAGAAGGAGCCACAAAAGACAAAAAGTGTAGCCACGTTAAGTTCCTACCTCTGGTGGAATATCTGTATAAGAAAAGGCAAGACCTAATTGGCTGAGCCGTCAACTATGTGCTTTATATCATGGCTGAGCACAACAACAAAAGCCATAAAAGATAAAAAGAGTGTAGTCATGTTAGTTTCCTACCTCTGATGGAATATCTGTGCAACAAAAGCAAGATTTAAATTGGAAGAGCCTTCAACGATGTCCTTTGGATCTAGATATCTTTTGCAATCCATTTTCTCTGCATGCTCAAGAACTAAGTTAGCTCTCTCAGTGGGATCCTTGACATCCAAAGTTGCTGGGCTGCAATGCTCTGGAGCAAGTACATTAAGAAGGTAAGCATAGGCCTCCCCGTCCTGCAGAGAAAGCGTAAATATGTAATTGCCAAGAGGCCATATGCAGCTATCAATGTAGATCTTTGAATTAAAACGGGTCAAGACTAGGTCAAGGTGTAGCTTAGATATTACACTACACTGTTTTGCCATATTATACCATGAATTAGATTGGAATGTGCATTTGCACCTTCATTTCTACAATTAACTTTATAAGAAACTTAATACAAACTTTCAGAATCCAACTAGGATTTTCATTATTTCAAACACAAAATCCAAGTCTTGACTGCAATGACATGCCTCCTACCAGACCTCAAATGAACTTTTAAATAAGTTCCACATTTCTTCTGATAAGTCGAAGTTATATATTCCACATATATTTCTCCCTCCCAAATTAGATAATCCATTTGACTAGCAAGGATATTGAGAAAAGGAGTTTAAATGGTAACCATGTTATATCTTACTACATATATTTGAACAAATATTAGAAGTGAGTGTGGTGATAGGGTAATTTGTTGCAAAGATCCGACATCAAAGGCAAATCGAAATCACTTCGAATTTTTTCAGATGCAGAACTGTCATTTGAAGAATTAAAAGTTGATCAAACCAATTAGATGAAATGAGTACTAAACCTTTATTTTATTTCTAATTTTTAGAGAAGGAAAAATCCACTACTTACAGGGTTCAGGTAATCTGAGAACACATAAATGGGAAATTAGGTCAGTCAAAATTCAAAGGAGGGAGTATTACAATTTGGCATGCACCTAGTGAAGTGGAATTAATTGAAGTATCATCTTACTCTGCAGAAAACAGAATACCTTTACAGAAAACTTCTTTACTTGTTGATATTGGGAAGGGGGGGGGGGGGGGGGGGGGGGATTCGGACATGCAAACC
>ML283709.1:48888-68121 GCA_005239495.1 Nicotiana undulata | reverse complement strand
GGGGGGGGGGGGGGGGGGGGGAGATTAGTACATGCATACCTTCAGGTCAGAAGAAAAATTTGCTACTGTTTTCTTGTAACCAGCTTTCTTTAGATGAAAATTCATCCATTTTAGTAAGAGCTTTTCTGGTGCTAATCCCATGAGCTCCTCAACATCCTGAACAAGTTAAGAATAATGAGATATTTGTTTGTATAGTTCGTAAACATGCAAATGGATGGGAAATAAAAGTACAGTCACGTTGGACAAGAGGGATTAAATTACATTGCTGTCCTCCACCAGTTCGACGAGCTGGGGGGTCTTCCGGAGGTTGAGATCTGCCAATAGTTGGATCTAAGATGCCACAATTGTCAAGAACCGGGAGAGAAGAGTGAGAGAGAGAGACAGAGAAAGAGTTAGTAAAATCAACCCAAAGATATGAAGAGCAATGCTGTTAAACCAACATAATCTGCCATAACTATCATGCCCCTTTTCCCCAAAGGCTAGGCAGAGAACACAAAGGAACAGAAATCAGGAACTAACCTTGATAATTTGAGAAATCAGCCCAAGTACTAGATGAGGCTGCAAAGATGTAGAAAAATAATTGAAGACACAACTCAGAGGTATATTGAGGTAATGCAAATGAAGAGGGCAAGATTCAACTCACTCGTCCTTCAACCAGGTCTTGAGTGCCAATATTAACAACAGTGCAGCCAATAGCCTTTGCAGAATTGAGGCAAAGGGTGTGATTCTCATTTCTCTCCCACGGGTTAATTACTCGTTTCATGTTAATAGCTCGCTCGTCTATTGTGCCAGGTACAGCGACATTGATCAGCTTACTAAAGAACCACAGAAATAAAACTATAATGAGCCAACAGAAACTCTTGTCATAAATTTGCACATACTTAGGAGTATCACAAAGCAGGTTAAGTTTAAATACCATAAAAGAACTCCATCCTTTGCCAGATCAAACAAAGCATTCGAAGCTGGATCGATTGGAAGAAATTGCTTTAAGAATGGATCGTCTCTTAGATAGCTGTTTATATGAGCTACATATGATGCTTTCTCTGATTCACTGATCGTGTGAAGAAGTGTAGTTGTGGAGGCCTTCAGGAAGGAAGACGAATTTTTAGAACTGCCTAATTTAGAGGCAGCTCGAGCTTGCAGATTCAAGTATGTCTGTTCATCACAAGCAATGATTCAAAATGTCACTAAACCAAAACTCCATAATAATGAGGTCAAAGTACTGTAAATTCCACTTTCTAGGTTATAAGCTAGAACCCTGGATAACTAATTTAGCTATGGCTTTAAGCAATTTAAATGTAATTACCATTGTGTAACTAATATTACATAGTCAGTGTACACAATTTACACTCGCTATGGATTTAAGTTATTAAACACTGATAGCATAGTTTTTTTTTTACGGTATTAGTAAATTTTAACCTGTGATATTAGGTTATTTACCATTTTTACCAAATAATGCTTATCAAGTAATTCACGTGTAATTACCTAAGCAGTGACCTGAAACTCAGTCAATATTTGTTCATTTCCATTCCATCAATGGCAAAAGAGTAAACAAACCAAATGTCACTAATGGAAATAAATATAATTAACTTAATTAGATACTCACTTTAAGGAAGCTTTCGAAATCAATCTCATCATTCACGTCGGAACCTGATTCAGCCATGATATTCCGGATCTCTTCCTCATTAAACATCTCATTGAAAGCCTTTAATTTCGCCATCAAAGGCGGCAAGTCTCCAATTGTAACTTTTCCATTCTGATTCTTAACTGAAATGAACTAACGAGGCAAAAAAAAAAAACAAATAAAACAGTAAAAATCATTAACTCTTAACAACAGATTAATCAACATGGACAATCGGAAAACAACACATTAAGGAGATGAAAGAGTCGAGTCATACTTTGGATTTAAGACTGCGAAGTTCGACTTGAGTGAATTGACTTTGAAGCCATTGATCAGAAACAAAAACACCAACGAAAGACATCACCAATTACTATTACTAGTAATTAAATAGCTGTAGCAACTTGTTTTCTTGTATTTTCAAGCTTTGACTGTTTTTGTCAATAATAGAAAAGAGTCTGTAACAAAGAGAGAGATGTGGTGTTTGCTTGGATATGGAGCAAAAACAGAGGGGAAGAGAGAGAGAGAGAGAGAGGAGAAGTTTTGGGCAGAGGACACGCAAAGACTATGAGACGGAGAAGGGCAGTTAAGGGAGGGAGGCTACTGTGATGGAGGCCCACTTTGATAAGGTGGGTGCCCAATATAGGGACGGCGTAAATGTTATGAGCTTCTTCTTTTGAACAACTCATCCTTCTATTTTACACCTCAGCATTTACTACGTCATTTTTTTTGGTACCAACCTACAAAGGGTCAAAATTGCCCCTGTAATTTACTCCCTCCGGTTCTCAATAATTTATCAATTTTTTTATTTATTTTGGTTCAGAATAAGTGTCCAGTTATGTAATCAAGAAAGAATTTAATTTATTTTTACAAAATAACCCCTATGTACATATCCCTAAAAAGTTTTCTTACTCCTCACATTAAATGTTTAATTAGGGGTAGTTTAGTCATAATAGGTATTTTTGTATTGAATTTAGTATTTTTTTAATGGGCGTGCTAAAAGGAAACTGGTCACTTATTGTGAACCGGAGGGAGTAACGATTTGCAATGCCCTCCGTTTATCTGGTGGCATTTATACGTCATGCTCCTTTACAATTTCGAATTTAAGAAAATGATCTTTTTAGATCTCTTACGTGTAAAGACAAATCTCTTATGTGTAAAAATAAACCTCTCATGTATTAAAAGATAGATAGGGTCATAATACTAAAAATAAATTTGTAAAGAGCCAAAAAAATAATTGACCCGTCTATTCGTCCAAAAAAATACACGATGTTAACAAAATTACTTGCGCGACTAACAGCAGAACCTGGGCCATCTATTTAGGGGCCGTTTGGTATGAGGTATAAGAAGGTATAATGGTGATATAAAAATTTAATACCGCCTTAATACCCCGTTTGGTTAGCAAACCAGGTATAAGTTATCCTAGTGTTAATTTTAACACTGAGATAATTTATATCTTATAGAAGGTGGGGTAATTAGCGCCGGTATAACTTATACCTTCTTCTTAGAAATTATGCAATTATCATTCTTAATACAACATACCAAACAATTGAATAAACAACAATCCCTGCATAATTAATCCAGCATAACTTATCCTGATATAACTTATACCGGCATAACTTATACTTGTATAAATCGTATTCCAACCAAATGAACCCTTAATGAGTCCCATATTTTTATTGGCCATGTGGCATTTTGGGTCAGACGGTACGTATGGGTTTAGTACCCGCACTATAAACCGAACATGCCCCCATTCTTTTACAATGCGGTTTAATATATAACCTTTCCGGCTTCTTCTTCCTCCTCTGTTTCATCCTTCCATGACTTTTATATTCTACCTCTTTTCCTTACTGGTATCTTTTCTTCTTCGTCATTTCCAAGATCCCCGTGAAAACATTGTAGTATAAAAGATGAGGGCATAAAATCCTGAAACTATAGATTTAATTTGATACTTGAAGAGCTTTGAGTTATACAAGTAGACATATGGACCAAATTGATGCGTGATTTGTGTCTAAAAAGTTAACCAGATGCCGTTCTACATCGAAGATAGATCTAAGATCATAGAGTACCACATACAAACACCAACCTTAACTTCAAATTTCCCCTTCCTTCTTCCTTGTTTCAAAAGAAAGATGAAAAATAAAACATTACACTAAAGGGTTAAAATTTAATTTTAAAACTTAAAGTTATATATTAATAAATAAATCAAGAACATCAAACCGCATAAGATAAACAACCACCTTACACTCAAACAACACACTAAACACAATAAAATATTTTAAAAAATCGTATTTGATTCTCACCGAAGTAAAAGTCTTCTGCTAGCCATGATTCAGCCTATACTTCCAGCCATGTCGCTCCTTCATAGCTTTATCAGAATCCTAACAATACTAATGATAAATTCATAAGCCAAATCTGCTTAGTATATGACTTTTCTTTTGTAATGGGTAAAAGAATGTTGCTTAATGTAATTTTGAACCGGATAATTTTTTTTTGGCCCGATACTATTAATAAGTCGGGTTCGACCCATTTACCTAATCCAAAATAAGACCATCTATTGTTTCAGACCTAAATTTCCACGTGGCCAGTGAAAAATCGCCATGTCACTAAATAGAAATTCCACAGGTTTTGTCATGACCCAAATCCTAATCCAGGTCGCGATGGCGCCCAACACCGTAGTCAGACAAGCCAACACTAATTATCTAGTGAGTCTAGTTTGTTTTTACTAAACATTTCCCATGTTTCAAATATAGTTTTAGCCACTACGCATGGAATATAACATAATAGTAGGGCAATTAGATTACTAAGACCCAAAAGTCAACTTTAGTTAATTACATTTCCAAAAGAATAGTCTACTAACGTGTGTGCCAGGAACTAGTGTCACAAGTCTACAGGCATCTAGTAGAGAGAAAACAAAAGAATAAAATCTATCCTACTGTCTGAAATGACATAGACGAATAGCAAAAGATATGACTCCAGAGTGTTGCTGAACGACATCAGGAGAAGCAGCTCACCGTGAAGCCCTGAACCGGAGAAAAGTCAAGTGCGAGCTCCAAACTGACAACCAGATGCACCTGCCTCAGAACCTGTACAATTAAGTACACAAGCGTAGCATGAGTACATAAACAATATGTACCCAGTAAGTATCCAGTCTAATCTCGAAGAAGAAGTGACGAGAGGTCGACTTGACACTTACTAGGGCCAAAATAATATGCTTTAAATGTAAGGCTAATCAAGAGTGGCAAATATGACTAAGTAGTAAAGACAGGAACGTTAAATTTACTTACAAGTACCACTATGTGTCAAATTTCCCTACCGTACAAATTACTAATTTCACTTTTCAGGATATTTAACATTTAAATAACCACAGAAATACCAAAAAAATAACAAACACATAATTTGCCATGAACGTACAACTGATCCAACGAAATAATAAATGTGCACTGCCGAAGGGTCGAACGACTCGAACCATAGATGCATCTATTGCCCCGCTCGCGAATCGTACATGCGACGCTGTCAACATAAATAATAGAGTTACCCCGCTCGCGAATCATACATGCGACGCAGGTACTCATATATATACACACATTCAACAGTAAATCATGGATTTATTAGGGAATACACTCCCAAGGGAAAACCAATAATTTAAATAATGAAAGGTAACCGTCTTATATATTCACTTAATAATTTGATGATGTTAGGCAATCAAAATTTATCATTGGGATTACAATACAACACGTAAAGCATGTTTGTGGATCCTAAACTCCCCCGACATAACATAATAGTAGCTACGCACGGACTCTCGTCACTTCGTGCGTACGTAGCCTCCATAAGTAGTAGCATATAATTCTTTATTTCACCTACGGGACAATTTCCTCTTACAAGGTTAGAAAGGAGACCTACCTCGTTTCAAGCCTACTCCCCGGGTCAAGAATGTGCCAGAATCTCCAAATTTGTCACCCAAGAACTCGAAACTAGCCAAATATTATATAAATGAATCAATCTACACTCAAAAGTCCACAATTCTCCTATTTAAATGGTTACCCCAACCTAGTTTGAAAAATCCTAAAATATACCCCCGGGCCCAAATGTTCGGATTCCGGAAATTTTCAAGGGAAATAGTCACCCATAACCTAAGGATCAATATTATATGGTTTTTGCACGTTTTCATAACAAATTCCTTGATTAAATCTTGTTTTTATCAAAACCCTAGATTTTACTCTAAACCCATGATTTTCACTAATTTTTGTGTGTTAATCTACCCAAAACTCAAGTATTAAACTCACTTTTAAGTAGAAATTTACTTACCTCACAATGCTAGGTCGAATCTCCCCTTTGAGAGCTCCCCAAATCATCCAAAGAATTAATAAATGGCCTAAAAATGTCTAAGTCCCGCATTTAAAACGACCATACTGCCTTCAAGACTTTCGCACCTACGGCCTAGCATCTACGAGCCAGTGCTCACGCCTGCGGAGGAGGAGAAGAAGGCCAGGGGTCGCACATGTGGAACAGATCCCGCACCTGCGGCTCCGCTATTGCGGGAAAAGGCTCGCACCTGCGAGGCTTCGACCGCGCCTGCGGTCTCGCACCTGCGGTCTCGCACCTGCGGCTGGTCCTTCGCAGGTGCGGTCGCACCAGATCTGATGCACCAGCAGCTCTTTTAGAGCTTAGCTTGCCTCGCGCGATGTCCGAATGGCATCCGGGCCCCCCCGAGGCCCCGTACAAATATACCAACAAGTTCTAAATTATAATACAGACTCGATTCTTCAGAATGTCTGAAACAACGCTAAATCTAAGAATCATACCCCAAAACCAACTAAATCCAACTTAAGAACTTTAAGTTCTTGAATTCGCTTTCAACACGCCGAAATATACCTATACTACTCAGAATGAAACCAAATTTTACTAGCAAGTCATAAATGACATGACAGAACTATTACTGATCTCGAAATTTCGTTGGGACCTCGATAACATAAAAACACGTTCCAAACCTCAATTTTTGAACTAAAGGAATCATATTTCACTATTTGGCGCTGGAACGCTCCCGGGTCATCCGAAACTCGTTATGAACATACGCCCAAGTCCGAAAGCGTCATACGAACCTACTGGAGCTTTCAAATCTCGATTCCGAGGTCGTTTACTAAAAATGTTGATCGGAGTCAAACTTGGACTTTAAGGCCAACCTTAAGGAATTAAGTGTTCCTATACCACCCCAAACTCCTCCGAATCCTGCACTAACTATCCCCGCAAGTTATAAATCAGTAAAAGCAAATACGCGAAGTCTCATTTATGGGCACGTGGTTCTAGAACACAAAACGACCGGTCGAGTCGTTACAAGTTCTATCGTTAGTCGCGAGGTAATTTTCGTAATAGAATTACCGTCGTGTGCTTTATACACGAATAGGTGGACAGAGGGCATTTGTAAACAATTTATAAACAATAGGGGTAGTTTAGGCCATTTTTCGTTTATCTTAGGACATTTCTTGGCTTTTCTTTTTTCTTCTTGGTTTGCGACTTACAAGCATTTCTTTTAACTTTTTTGCTTTGCTTCGATAATGGAGGGCTTGGGGTGTTAATTTTCGAAAAAATATTTGCTTTTGTATCAGGCTAACAAATTTAATTGTAAGAGTTACTAGTGAGACACTTGTAGCAAATTTCATCATTGCAAGCTTTATTTTAATGGCCAAATATATATATATATATATATATATATATATTCTTTCAAAGTTAAGGTGTATGGTAGTTTTAGGCGGAAAAATATTCGTGTGATTAGGAGTAGAAGCAGTTTTTGAAAAGCAGAAAAAATAGTTTCTTCCTAAAAGTACTTTTTTTAAAAAGACTTTTGAGATAAAGAACCATTTGGCCAAACTACCAAAAATTGCTTATTTCGATAAGTGTTTTTGCTCAAAAGTGCCTTTAAGAAAATACTTTTGAAAATTTACAATTTGTGTTTGACCAATTCATTTGAGAACTACTTTAATAAACAATATGTTTGGACAATCTTTCAAAAAGTACCTTTGAGTGTCAAATTATGAAAAAACAATACATATTCAATTATTATTTAAACGAGAGAAATGAATTTAAAATTTATAAAAATATAACTTTTTTATTTAATTAGAAAATAAAATATAAAGTAAAAATATATCAATCAATATAATAGTTATCCAAAGCAATAACATTAGGTCTCTGATATTACTTATTGTTTATATGATGATTATAATATACCAAAACATATTCATTCAATATAATTTAAAAATCTACTTCATTAATCCTATATAAAAGAAGAGATTTATTCATAATGGTGAGACTATTTCAAAGAAGAGTGGGAGAAGGAAAAATACAAAAATAAAATAAATAAAAAGAAAGGCATGGTAGAAACAAAAAGTAAAAGAAAAAAATAAAATTATTGAAGGATCATATGAAAAATAGTATAAATATGTAATAAGGATACTTTAGCTTCTTTCCAAAGATAGAAAAGTTGTTTCTGTTGTTGATCAAAACCACTTCTCCATCGTGGCCAACCACATAAAATTTCTAAAAAGTAATTTTTCTGATAAAAAAATACTTTTGGCCTCCTAGAAGCTTGGCAAAATAGGCTCAAAATACACTTTAGAAACACTTTTTAAAAGTTTAGTCAAACACTAATTGTTTCTCAAAAGTATTTCCAAATTAATTAGTCAAACACAAACTGCTTCTTACCAAAAGTACTTTTTTGAAAATCACTTGTCAAAATAAGCTGATTTTAGAAGGTTCGAGGAACCTTGGAGCATCGATAAGGTTATTTTCGTGTCGTAAAAGCAAGCATTGATATTTGAATTAGAATAAATTATTTATATTACACCCTTTATGGTGCGGCCTTCCATGCTGAATTAGGGATATTTTGTGCGTTGGGTTAACCCTTTCTTTAAAAGCTTGGCCAAACAGGTTATGAGACTAGTTATGCAATGCGATTATCTAAGTAGCAACTAGGGGTGCTAATGGTTCGGTTCGGCCGGTTACAACAACAATAACAACAATAACAAACCTAGTTTGATCCTAACATGTGGGGTCTGGGGAGGGTAGTCTGTACGCAGACCTTACCCCTACCTAATGCAGGTAGAGAGGCTGTTTCCAATAGGCCCTCGGCTCAGGAAGGGCAAGAAGAAGAAGAGGGAAGCAAGGAAGGAAGAAAGATGGAATAAAAAAAAGAAAAAATTACATACCGTGATAAAGGATAAATAGTAACCAATAATAGCAACAAGGAATACAATGCCTGAGGTGTAGCGGCCCGGTCGGTCGTTAAGTAGAACCTGCATTATTATTACTATTTTGCCTTGTCTTAGGTTGGTTATATTGTTTATGATGTGTTAGAGTCGGTTGGCTCGGGTTCAGAATGGTTGTAGTGAGAATTTAGTCATTTAGTCTCTAACAGTAGCTTTATAGTTGGAAAAGTCAATTGGGAGTTGACTTATTGGTAAACGACCTCGGAATGCGGATTTTATGGCTCGGATAGCGTCGTTAGGTTATTTGGGACTTAGGAGTGTGTTCGGAATATTTTTGTGATGACCGGTGTAGAATTAGGCTTGAATTGGCGAAAGTTAGTTTTTGGCGATTCCGGTCGGCAGTGGAAAATAGGCTATCGGGTTCGGAATGGAATTTCGGAAGTTGGAACGGATTCGTAATAGTATTTTGGATATGTGTGCAAAATTTCAGGTCACTCGGATGTGCTTTGGTTGGTTTCGGCATTGTTGGTGGAATTTAGGAAATTCAAAGTTCATAGGCTTGAATTTGATGTGACTTTGGTATTTTTGCGTTGTTTTTGGTGTTTCGAGGGCTCGACTAAGTTTGAATAGTGTTATGGGGTGTGTTGGTATGTTTGGTTGAGGTCCCGAGGGCCTCGGGTGAGTTTCAGGTGGTTAACGAGGTGATTTTTGGCCTTGGGATTTAGCTGATCTGGTGTTGCTGTTGCAGAAGATTTTTACCCTATGCGTTCGTGGAGGGTGTCACGCGTTCGCATAGGGGACCTGGGAAGCCAAGGGATTTTCTTCTGTGCGTTCGCGATCCTGGAGGTGCTAACACGTAAGTTGAGTGGGCTGAGCATCGCGAACGCGGAGGTAGCAGTGCGTTCCCGTAGAGTAGAGGTGGCTGAGGATCCCCTAGGCCCATTGGTCTATGCGTTCGCGGGGCCTGGGGTGCATTCGCGTAGGTGGGGCTGTTTGTACTGTGCGTTCGCGTACGTGTAGACGTGTTCGCATAGGGGAAAATAAGGCTGTTGGAAATTTGTTCTATGCGAACGCGATCGTATTGACGCGTTCGCGATGAAGAAAATCTGGTCAGTATATATTAAGTCAATCCGCGATCCTTGCCCACTTTTTCACCATTTTTGAACGGGAATAGAGCTTTTGGAGAGATTTTTGAAGAGGAAAATGATTGCTCTTCATTTAGGTAAGGATTTTGAACTCTATAACTCGATTATACGTGATTAAGACCTAATTAGTAGTGTTTAATTGGGAAAAATCAGTGGAAAAGGGAGAACTAGGGTTTGAGTTTAAGAGACCTTCTAGGGGTGATTTGAGGGGTCATTTGGACTCCGATTTCAGCGTTCTTTATATATACAGACTCGTGAGATGATGAGGATCATTTTGGTATAAAGTTTGTCGAGTTCCGAGACGTGAGCCCGGGGGTCGGGTTTTGGCTAATTTCGGGTTTTGTGCATAAAGTTGATATTTTTCTATTGAGTTTCATCCCATAGCATAATTTGATGTGAAAAATCTGAATTTGATAGATTTGGAGCACTCGAAAGTTGATTCGAGGGGCAAGCGTGTTGCGGAGTAGCTTTTCGGGCTAGTTTAAGGTAAGTAATGTCTTTAAATCCTATCCTGAGGGTATGAAACCCCGAACTTTACATCCTTTCACGGCTTTGGAGTGACGCACACACTGGATGACGAGTGTGGGGCGTGCACGAATTAGAAATTTAGAAATATGTTCCTTTTTAGGCAACTATTGAGTTGCAAAATCGCTTTTAAAGCATATATTTTATAGTATTACTATGTTTTGATATATTTGGGCTGTAAGCCACGTTTGGGGCCTAGTGCCGATATGTTTTAACCCCTTGGGGGGGCTATTTTCTGATATTCCTCACTTAGAAATTATGATTTACACTCGGTCTCTCTTGTTAAACCGTTTGACACTCAGAGTTTGTTGATATATTTATTTGTG
The DNA here is from genome assembly GCA_005239495.1 of Nicotiana undulata. Classification (NCBI taxonomy): domain Eukaryota; kingdom Viridiplantae; phylum Streptophyta; class Magnoliopsida; order Solanales; family Solanaceae; genus Nicotiana; species Nicotiana undulata. The sequence goes on along the minus strand of ML283709.1, from coordinate 57,305 downwards.
AAATAAAATACTGTTTTGGGTCGAGAACCCCATTTATTATGGCCCGAGTTGTATGTTGAGAGTGTCTGACTGAGTGAGGCCGAGGGCCAATATTGTGAGGATAATTATGATATGAGAGAGGCCGAGTGCCTGAGAGATGATTGATGCCATGATTTGGCTTGTTATAGCGCTTGGGCTGTAGGAGCCCCTCTGGAGTCTGTACACACCCCCAGTGAGCGCAAGTACCTACTGATTGCGAGTGTCGAGTGCCGAGTGCCGAGTGATGAGTGATTGGGAGGTATGAGTGACTGTGAGGTGTTGAGTGAATAGGTATGAGTGATGATTTGGCCCGAGGGGCGGTTTTATAATGATATTTTGCTGAGTTTTGATTATGATTCATTTCATCTTTTATACTGATATTTTGGGAATTTTACTGAGAAATAATTGAAATTATACTTGTTCAAAGAATTTTTACGAAAATTGGTTTTTCAAACATATGTACTAAATGTCTACTTTATTGAGACTCTGGATTTTACTATTTGTGAATTGGTGTTTTGTGCTGTGTGTTTCTTATCTTCAGACTTGATTTATTTCATTACTATTGAGTTGGCGTACTCATCATTACTCCCTGCACCTCTGTGTGCAGATTCAGGTATTGGTCCTGAGCAGTAGTCACTTGCGTCCGTTCGACATCAACTTTGAGATTTCGAGGTAGCTGTCCAGCGTCCACAGCTTCTCCATTTCCCTTCCTTTATTTAGTATTTAGTATTTTGTTTTGAGACAGTGTATTATGACATTAGCAGTATTAGTCTTATTCTTAGATGCTCGTGATCTGTTGACTCAAGTTCTGGGGGATTGGTTATAGACTGTTAGATTGTTTATGTTGTTAAAAGATTTAGAAAGTCTTATACTTATTATTAATGATTTTTGAGAAATTTTATTAAAAGAAATGTGTAGTTATGTGATAATGGCTAGCCTAGTTCCACGATAGGCGCCATCACGACCTGTTAGGATTTGGGGTCGTGACATGAGGCGAACAAAACCACATACCGTAATAAAAATCTAAGAATATGAAGGGAAATGCGTGCTACTAAGCCTATCGGTGAACACTATAAACTACCTACTAACCTTCTACCTTAATCCTCGACCTCCACACCCTCCTATCAAGTGTCATGTCCTCAGTGAGCTGAAGCAGCGCCATGTCCTGCCTAATCACTTCTCCCCAGTACTTCTTAGGCCTACCTCGACCCCTTCTCAAACTCTCAATGGCCAGCCTCTCACACCTCTCGACAGGGGCATCAATGCTTCTTCTCCTAACATGTCCGAACCATCTCAGCCGCGACTCTCGCATCTTGTCATCCACGGAGGCTACTCCCACTCTGTCCTGGATAACTTCATTCTTAATCCTATCTCGCCTGGTACACCCACACATCCATCTCAATATCCTCATCTATGCTACTCTCATCTTCTGCACGTGGGAGTTCTTGACTGGCCAACACTCAGCCTCATAATTCATAGCGGGTCGAACCATCACTAGATAAAACTTACTCTTAAGTCTTAAAGGCACATTCTTATCACATAGAACACTGGAAGTGAGCCTCCACTTCATCCACCCCGCTCCGATGCAATGCGTGACATCTTTGTCAATCTCCCCGTTACCCTGGATAGTAGACCCGAGATACTTAAAACTCGCTCTCTTAGGGATAACTTGAGCATCAAGCTTAACATCTACGTCTGCATCATGGGTCTCACTGAATTTTCACTCCAAGTATTCTGTCTTGGTTCTACTCAGTTTAAAACCTTTAAACTCCAAGGTCTGTCTCCAAACTTCCAACCTCGCGTTAACTCCGCTACACGTCTCATCAATCAACACTATATCATCGGCAAATAGCATGCACCAAGGCACCTCCCCTTGGATGTGACGCGACAGTACATCTATCGCCAAGGCAAACAAAAATGGGCTAAGAGCTGATCCCTGATGCAACCCCATCATCACCGGAAAATGGTCTGAGTCACCACCCGCAGTCCTCACCCGAGTCTTAGCATCACCATACATATCCTTAATCACCCTAATGTACGCTACCGGAACGCCGTTAACCTCCAAACCATACTAATTTTTCGGCTATTCTATTATATATAACCAAAATTAGACTTTTCGAAACCGTCTCAATCATGTCGGTTTCTCGTGGGTATCGGTACGGTTTGATTAATCTTCGGTAATTTTATTTAAAATATCATGTAAAAGTCACTAGTAAAAGTAGAATGCAATAACATAAGTACTTTCATAAGACTTGACAAAACTCTCTAGACATTTTTACAGTTTAAAAGGTGCTCAATTAAGAAAATATGAAAGATGACTAAAGTATAGATTCATCAACTTTTCTACAACAACGTAAAAGAAACTAAGCAAACACGAAAAATATTAACCAAACTAGAACTCAAGAATAAGTCTATAAAGATTAAATACTCAAAAAGATAAATCTAAATCATACGAAAGGAAACATATTCATTATACCTTATAATTTTCTACTCATAATCGCTACAACACCTTGTGTCTTGCTAGTGAATATCCTGAAAATAATTTAGTTTCAGTAGGAGTAGCATAATAGGTTTGGAAATTAGGATTTTGAGTTCAATTGCTTGTTGGCTCATAACGGTTTCATAATTTCAAGGTCCAAGAAAAAATTTAATGCTTTATTATTTTAAAAATTAATATATAATATATTTTTTATATTATAAAATTACTTGGTACAGTTCGGTATTTTTTCGATTTATTTTCATAAAATAAAAAATGTACCCTAACTATCGGTACAATTATAGATTTATATAAAAACTTACGTTTTTATTTAAAAAATTTTAAAAATCGATTCGATACGGTACGGTTCGGTCGATTTGGACGATTTTTAAAAATTCATTGCAACCCTTAGTAGCAACTGCTAGAATACATGACAATAATAATCTCTTGTATGTTGGGCAGGTCTAAAATAGCTATTTATGGGTACTAATGAGCACGTTTAGTTATGTTTTATCAAAAGTGTGTACCTTTGGGCCTCATTTATTTATATTTGTTGGAGGTCTGAATCTTAATCATTCAGATCTCAGTTATTAAGTGGATATATTATGAATCTTAATCATTCAAATCTTAACTATTAAGTCTGTTTGTTTTTTCAATTTTATGAACACTTAATAGATCTAAATTTTATGTAAAAAATGATATTTCACTAATATTTCTAAACTTTCACCACTAACCACCGTCAACTATTATTATCATATTAATTACCAATCACTAATATCTACGTACCATTATATGTCATCCATCACTGTCATCAGTAACAACCACCCCCACCATCACCATCAATCACCACTGTTAACTATTACGGTCATGCACCATCTACTATCGATAATCACCACTATCAATTAACACCAACACTACCACCAGCCACTACCCCGTCCGCACTTCACAACCACCATTGTTAGCCATCGCCATCATCAACCACCAACCACCATATAATTTTAAAAATATATGTTTATTAATATAGCATTTGATTAATTAGTACTATTTGATTTGAATTTATACGTATTAATTTTTAAACAATGACAAGTTTTATACATTCAGATGTAGAGAAAACGAACAATCTTAATTATTCAGATCTTAACACGATATATTAATATTCATATGTATATTCAGATTCAGGCGTTTTAATTTTAATACACATATTAATATTCATATGTATATTCAAATTCAGGCGTCTTAATCTTAATAAAAATAAACGAGGCCTTAGTCTATGTTACATTTAAGAAATACTATATTTTATTAAATTTATTTGGAAGAAGTACGTGAGCCATTTAAATTGAAAAATAAGACAGTAGGACGGACTTCTCCCAATATTTTTCTCTCAATTCGTATCTTAAGAAATCCCGAGTGCTCATGAAAATCAGAAACATCAAAAGTAGGCAGATCAACGTGAGAAAAATTAGTAACATAAATAGACAACAAAACTAAGACCCAGAAAATTTGAGGGAAATGAATCGAAGAAATCCGCTCCTATGGTTTTTATGATTTAACAACTCTCGTCTTTTCACAACTAATTAAGTTCTTTAAAATTAACTATCTCTTGTGTCTTGAATATAATAGAGAGTAAAAGTGTTTAGTTTTGCCCAACAAAAGATTAAAATTGTTCAGGTAAATATTTAAAAGGACTATTTGAAATTAGTGCTCAAACATAAGGGACTATTTTTGCTATTTTTTTGCACTATCAGGAATCTACAACATATTTTATGGTTGCAAAAATGACAAGATTAAATTTGTTACAGAAATGAATTGTGTCTTTTACCTTATCTTGACATCTTTTTTCTAATATAGACATGGTGTGTTAACGTGTACGTAAAATTTTGGAAAGTCGCATTCGTTTAACATTTTAAATTATTTTTGGAAAATGGTCACGTCCAAAGTATATTGCTTATTTCACTCTTCTGAAATATCGATGCTTGTTCTTAGAATAAGTACCGATTTTTTTTTTTGTTTTGTAATATATATACATTTTTTTTACTAGTATTTCAGCACTTTGGGTTTTAGTGGACCGAAGCTTTTCGGCCGACAAATCATGTCAATTTTTTCCTTCATTTTCTCCCACAAAATTTGAATGTCATCTCATTTATCATAATGAATAGTACAAAATAGAACTTGTAATTTTTTGGAAAAAGAATAATTTCATTACTATATTAGAAATGATTGAAAATATGTAGGTATATTCGAGACAAATTGAATTCTTAGCAACAAATAATGGTTCTTTTTCCCTCTCAAAAATACATGTCATTTATAGATGAGATTTTCCACTTAAGAAGACAAAAGTATGGGCCATCTTCCTACATGTAGTTTCTTTCTTAAGCTAAAAGAGGTTTCACTTTTAGACTGCTTTTCAAGTTATGATGTATTAAATGGCCTCAAAAAAAGATTATAGTGTATAAGATGCACATTTCCTATATAGTTAGGTATCAAAAATATAACGTCTTGTTCTTTATCTAAAATATAATCTGCAATTTTTCCCCTATAAAAAAAAGAGAGGAAACACACGTATAGTTGATCATGTTAACTTCCATGGCTATGGAAGATGAAGCTCATGTGAAGAAGAGAAGGAAGCTTCGAGGAGACATTTGAGAGAGAGTAACTGATTCTGTTATTCACGAGAAAGAATTATACTGTACAAACTACTTCTTCTTTTACTGTTCTATTTATACACCTTACATAACTAACTAATTACTTTGCTTAACCACTAATAACTTTAACTCTACTTAAGCTAACTAGAGTTAGATAAACTTGAGTACTCTTAACACCCCCCCTCAAGCCAATGGCTTGAACAAGTTCTGTACTCCAAGTCTGCCTAGCAAGTAATCATGTTGAAGTTTTCCTAGACTTTTTGTGAGTAAGTCAGCCAGTTGTTCGTTGGTTGAAACATGCTGAGTTCTCAGCATTCCTTGTGTAATCCTTTCTCTTAAGAAATGACAGTCAATGTCAATATGCTTTATTCTTTCATGGAAAATTTGATTGGCTGCTATTTGGATTGCAGCCTTGCTGCACACTTAAGCTTCACGGGTAATTCCACACTTACTCCAAGCTCTTTGAATAATCCAATAAGCCAAGTTATTTCAGCTGTACATGAAGCCATACTTCTGAACTCAGCTTCAGTTGAGCTTTTGGACACTGTCTCTTGTTTTTTTGACTTTCAAGAGATTAGTGCATCCCCAAACTTTACCAAATAGCCAGTTACAGACCTCCTGGTTTGCAAACATTCTCCCTAGCCTGAGTCACAATAAGCACTTAGCTTATTGGTATTCTGTGTAGGCATCAACAACCCTAAACCTGGGGCTTCTTTTAGATATCTTACTACTTTAAGTGTTGCTTTCATATGAGACTCTTTTGGGCAGTGCATATATTGACTCATCACTTGTGCAAAAAAGGCTAAGTCAAGTCTTGTCATGGCTAGGTACATAAGTCTGCCCACTAGTCTTTGATACCCTCCTGGATCTTTGAGTAGTTTATCTTCATGCTCCTCATCACCTCTTATACACCTATCATATTCTTCAGAAGTTAGCTTCTGATTCACCTCAAGTGGTGTTCCGGCTGGTCTTGCACCCCCTAGCCCTGGCTCAGAAATGAGTTCAAGTGCATACTTCCTTTGGCACATCACAATCCCTTTCTTGGACCTTGAAAACTCAATGCCTAGGAAGAATTTCAACTCACCTAGATCTTTCATTTTGAACTGACTTTGTAGGTCTTTTCTAGTTTGATTCAGCAGAGATTGGTTGTTTCCAGTGATGAGTAGATCATCAACATAAACAGAGATCACTGTAAGATCGCTCCTTGCTTTCCTTGTAAAGAAGGAGAAATCATAGTGACTTTGTTGGAACCTCATCTGCAGCAGTGACTCTGTCAGCTTCTTGTTCCATTGCGTAAGTGCTTGTTTAAGACCACATAGGGATTTGTGAAATTTGCAGACCTTCAAGGACTCCCTCTGTGATGTTTTAGACTTCAATACTACACAATATTACAAGTTAATTGTGCAGTACCCAATTTTCGAGTGCTGTCTAATAAGAAGAACCTGATTCTTCTTAGTATACTACTTACTACTATTTGCGGAATAATTAAACAGTAATAGTAAAGACACAGGGATTTCTACGTGGAAAACACCTGGCTCAAAAGGTGAAAAAACCATGACCTACTCCTCAGTAGGATTTGCTCAAACTCTTCACTAAAACTCTGAGCCAAAATGGACTTACAAAATAAACTCTTTTGTAATCCTAGGACTAACTCTAATCCTCTTTGTATCAACTAGCCTCTAGCTAATTTCTACAGATTTCAAGCTAACTTTAACTTGAACAATTTATACCTATTACAATTTGCTTCTAAGAAAGTTGATAAGATACAATATTAAAACTCCTACTACAATCAACTAGACTCAATACACAAACAATGGAACTGTTTCTTCTAGTTGAACTGTAGCATTTCTATCGCACAACAATTCTGCTTGCAAAATATCTCTGTAACTTTTGCTTCAGATCTTGATTCACTTTAGTACTTGTGCGTCACTTCTTTCAGCAGTAATACATTGATTATTTATAGAGTCCGTTTGTTGAGTCCATGATTCAGTTCTGATCCAACTCTTCTTTGGTAAACGAGTTTGATTGTAACTCAACTTCCTTCCTCTATTTCTGTCATAGCTGAAATCAACTTCTGTCATCTCTATCAGTTTGCAATCTTTTCGTATTAGGAGACATTCTCTTCGTTCTTTGATACTCAGCAATCACTGATATCTCTTAGACTTGTATGATTCTTGTTCCAACTGCTTCATTCAGATGTGTATGCTATGATGGACCTGGTTCAACTTGTCACATTTTGTCAATCTTCAAAACCCATTCAGTGACATGGGCCAACACTCTGGCTGCAAAATCTCCCAGGAACATGCATATACACACCCTCTAGTAAATCCCCATTAAGAAAAGCAATGTGGACATCCATTTGATAGATAGTCCAGTGCTTAGCTGCAACAAGAGCTACCACAGTCCTGACTGTCACCATTTTGGCTACTAGGGAGAAGGTTTCATTATAGTCAAGACCTTCTCTTTGACTGTAGCCTTTGGCAACCAAACGAGCCTTATATCTCTCAACCTCTCTTGAGCTTTATACTTAATTTTGAAGATCCACTTGCAGCCAATTGTCGCCTTACCTGGTGGCAGTTCAACAAATACTATAAGAAGTCTGATTGCCTCCAATCTTGCCACAGGAGGAAAGGTCTCATCATAATCAATTCCTCTTCTTGGTTGTATCCTTGAATAACCAGTATTGACTTGTTTCTCGTAACAGTTCCATCCTCATCGAGTTTGTTCCTGAAGACCCACTTGGTGCCAATTATTGATCTGTCCAGTGGCCTAGGTACCAAATGTCATACTTGACTTCTCTCAAATTGATTCAGCTCCTCTTGCATAGCAGTTACCCAGTCAACATCTTTCAGTGCTTCAGCAATGTTCTTTGGTTCAATCAAGGATAGAAATGCATCAAACGCACACAGATTTTTCAAGGAGGATCTAGTTTTGATTCCAGATCTCAAGTCTGCTATGATGTTCTCAATAGGGTGAGAAGTATGATATCTGTGTGGTTTGAGAACCAGTTGTTTACTTCTGGATTGTTCCATGTTGTCTTGTTGTTGTGGAACAGGATCAGGGCCAGTATTTTCATGAGGAATTCCCCCTGTCGAGTTGCGTGGGGTTGTTGAACCTGGTCCATCTGCCATAGGTGCTTCAGTTTAGTCATTGCTCCTCACCAGTCCAAGCTCCTCATCTTCTGGTTCCTGTCTCTTAGATAAAGTGTTAGTTTCATCAAAGACAACATGTACACTTTCTTCTACACACATAGTTCTTTTATTGTATATTTTATAAGCTTT
>ML283709.1:16384-46435 GCA_005239495.1 Nicotiana undulata | reverse complement strand
TGTTTTAGACTTCAATACTACACAATATTACAAGTTAATTGTGCAATACCCAATTTTCGAGTGCTGTCTAATAAGAAGAACCTGGTTCATCTTAGTATACTACTTACTACTGTTTGCAGAATAATTAAGCAGTGATAGTAAATACACATGGATTTTTACGTGAAAAACACCTGGCTCAAAAGGTGAAAAAACCACGACCTACTCCTCAGTAGGATTTGCTCAAACTCTTCACTAAAAATCTGAGCCAAAACGGACTTACAAAATAAACTCTTTTGTAATCCTAGGACTAACTCTAATCCTCTTTGTATCAACTAGCCTCTAGCTAATTTCTACAGATTTCAAGCTAACTCTAACTTGAACAATTTGTACCTATTACAAATTGCTTCTAAGAAAGCTGATAAGATACAATATTAAAACTCCTGCTACAATCAACTAGACTCAATACACAAACAATGGAACTGTTTCTTCTAGTTGAACTGTAGCCTTTGTATCGCACAACAATTTTGCTTGCAAAATATCTCTGGAACTTTTGCTTCAGATCGTGATTCACTTTAGTACTTGTGCGTCANTTTGATACTCAGCAATCACTGATATCTCTTAGACTTGTATGATTCTTGTTCCAACTGCTTCATTCAGATGTGTATGCTATGATGGACCTGGTTCAACTTGTCACCTTTTGTCAATCTTCAAAACCCATTCAGTGACATGGGCCAACACTCTGGCTGCAAAATCTCCCAGGAACATGCATATACACCCCCTCTAGTAAATCCCCATTAAGAAAAGCAATGTGGACATCCATTTGATAGATAGTCCAGTGCTTAGCTGCAACAAGAGCTACCACAGTCCTGACTGTCACCATTTTGGCTACTAGGGAGAAGGTCTCATTATAGTCAAGACCTTCTCTTAGACTGTAGCCTTTGGCAACCAAACGAGCCTTATATCTCTCCACCTCTCTTGAGCTTTATACTTAATTTTGAAGATCCACTTGCAGCCAATTGTCGCCTTACCTGGTGGCAGTTCAACAATGCTCCATGTATTTTTTTCTTCCAAGGCAACTATCTCTAGTTGCATGGCTTCTATCCACTTAGGGTCAGTAGAGGCTTCTTTGAAATTCTTTGGCTCTGTCATGGCTGAATAAGTAGAGAGAGCTTGTAGATATACTGGCTTGAGATGTTCATAGGTGACATATATTGATAGGGGATATGGACAAGATTGCTTGAAGACTTTGGTTACATAGTCTTGTAATCATAAGGGAGGCTTACTTGGCCTAGAAGATCTTCGAGAACCCTCATGATAGTTTGCAAATGATGAAGGAACTTGCTCGGATATAGCATGGTCAATGCCTGGTGGTGGAGAGGTTTGGTCAGCTGTATCAATCTCTGCCATTGATGTATTAGTAAAACGTGCAGGAGTCTCACTAGGATGAGAGAAGATAGCAGGTGACTCAAATGAACCAGTAGATGGACATGGAACATGGTTGTTTTCATTACTATAGTGTACACCTTCAAAAGACATGAGATCAAGGACTGGAAAGATTGGAGTTCCTGCTGCTTTCATGTGCTTGAAAGGAAATAGGTTCTCCTGAAACATTACATGCCTTACTAAGAAACTGTGAGAGTGAAGATCATACAATTTGTACCCCTTCTGGGTAGTAGCATATCCCATGAACACTGTAGGCACAACTCTAGAGGCAAATTTGTCTATTATCTTAGGAGTAGCAACATAGCATAAGCAACCAAACACTTTCAGATGAGATAGTGAGGGAGTATGAGAGTACAACATTTCAAATGGAGATCTGTCAGCAGTGACTCTTGAGAGTAGTCTGTTGATCAGATAGAAAACTGTGGTCACACACTCTCCCCTGAACCTTAAAGGTATTGCAGCCTGAAATCTAAGGGATATAGCCATATTTAGGATAATTTTGTGCCTCCTTTCAACAACCCCATTCTGTTGTGGGGTGTAGACACATGTGCTTTGATGATTGATCCCAAATTCAGACATAAGGGATTTGATCTCATGGATAAAGAACTCACCTCCATTATATGTTCTTAGAGTCTTATTGAGCTAGAGAATACATTCTTCACTTTATTCAGAAAATCTCTTAGTACAACTATGACGTCTGACTTAGAAACAACTAGACAGATCCAAGTGTATCTGGTGAAGTCATCTACAACTATAAAAAAGATCCTCTTTCCATCATATGTTGGTACCATGTAGGGTCCCCAAACATCACAATGTATTAATTCAAATGCAGCTTTTGAAATAGTAATGCTCAATTGAAAAGGTAATTTTATTTGCTTTGCCAAAGGACACACAATACAAAGTGATTGATCACAAGGTTTTAGCTTCCTGAGCAACTTATGCTTTCTAATCACCTCAATTGGAGCATGACCTAATCTCATATGCCATAGGGAACAAGAATCAGAAATACTAGCACCACTATTATTGTTTTTACTATTAGTAGTAACACAACTTTTATTGACTGCATTAACTACATTATCTGAAGACTTAGCTGTAGTATGTAATGAACTTCCTTGCAGTGAACTTCCCTGCAGTATATAGAGTCCCAGTTCCTCCTTACCAATCCCCTTCACCTGAACACTGTAGAGATCCTGAAAGATACAGACATCAGGGAAAAATGCCACTAAACATTGTAACTCCTTGGTAAGTTTAGAAACTGAAAGCAGATTGTATTTGAAATCACGTATATATAAAACATCACTGATGTCCTGATTAGTAAACACAAATGATTTCCCTGTGTGTGTGTGTGACTAATGCCACTTCTCTTGTAGGTAAATGTACTTTGTTTCTTTCAGACTCTGGAACAAGCTGACAAGATTTTTAACAACTGCAGGGTAGAAGTCATGTGATTGGAGGCTCCAGTATCTATTATCCATCTATTCTTAACATACTAGGATACCAAGGCAATCAGAGTGTCTGTTGTTGCTGTCTTGCAAGAAGTGCCTTCATCCATGCTTTTGTTGAGCAACAGAACAATTTGTTGATATTGTTCCTGTGTGAAGAAAGGAGCAGGCTGTTGAACAGACTTCTGAAGCACTGATTGTGGTGGTTGATATGACTCATGTGTAAAGTAAGGAGTTGAGTGTTGAACAGGATGCTGAGGCATTTGAAGGTTCTACTGATTCTGCATTCCAAAGATCATTTGTGGATTGTTGTTAGTAAACTTGCAGGCATCACCAGGAGCATGGCCTAATGCAGGACCTTCAATCAACAAAACCTAACTTACTTTTACTTAACAAGCCAATTCGCATAGACCTACTCCATATAGCATAGTTATCTGAGCCAGTCAATTGAAGAGAAATCAGAGAGCTAACTGGAGTATCTGTAGGTTGTAGGTAGAGAGGGTGATTGTGATCGACTGTGGTGAATCTAGTTGCATTGGTCGTCGGAGAGTCATTTGCAAGTGAGTGATTGTTCTTGTCATATGTCATTTCCATTTCCAGCTTCTTTGAGTCCAATTCGACTCGATTTCGATGAACCCTAATTTCAGTACTCTGTCACTTTAAGACAACTCAACCGTGTGTATGAATTGAAGTAACTCAGAGAACGAACGAGCGAAAGAACGAGCTTAGATCGACGATGCAAGCTCTGATACCATGTTAACTTCCATATCTATGGAAGATGGAGCTCAGGTGAAGAAGAGAAGGAAGCTTCGAGAAGACATTTGAGAGAGAGTAATTGATTCTGTTATCCACTGAGAAAGAATTATACTGTACAAACTACTACTTCTACTATTCTATTTATACACATACATAACTAACTAACTATTTTGCTTAAACACTAATAACTTTAACTCTACTTAAGCTAACTAGAGTTAGATAGACTTGAGTACTCTCAACAGATCACATAATTACATCTCGTCTTCTATTTCTTTTGCTATCAAATATTTTTTTCTTCCATAAAATGATTAAGTTTGTAGTTGATTTTGCAAATATCTTAGGGAAAATCTCAAATTTATATTGAAGAACCTTCGCCATGGTTTTTTCAATAAATTTGGTTGAGAAGGAAGATGATGGTTCAAAATGGAAACTGTGTTAGGACCGAAAAATCAAGTGTCATGCGAAAGCTAGTAAAGCCAACCTTAAATGATAATAAATGAGATAACAAACAAGAAATATACCAAAAGAGATATAAACATTTAACATGGTTCAGTTAACTGACCTACGTCCAACGGTGGAGATGAGCAATCAACTATATAGAATGAGAGTACAAAATATCGAGAGAACAACCTCACAAAGAGGCAAACACAAGTGACACACTAACACTTGTCATGTAAAGTTCTCTCCCTAAACACGACTCTCAAACACCATGTGACTACATTGTGGATGCTACAGAATAAGAACGACGGATCTTCAATTTATAGAACTTCAAACATTTTCTTACAAGACAAGAGACTAGTCAAATGGAAGAATTATTTTTTCTCTCTAAGAAAAAGAAAACTTAATTATGGTAAATATATTGTCCTTTCCTTCATGAGATAGGCAAATCAATTATGGAAAGAAATTCTTACAAATACCACATAACAAATTGCTGTTAGGGATCGGTTAAATTCATATTAGCTCCTAAAAGTCTTACATTGAAGGATAAATTATTCCCAGTAATTCCATACTATGAGAAATGGCGCTCGTAGGGAACTAGGGATTTAGTGTTGATGACACGTTACAATATTATTAATTAAATTGATTGACTCAAGCAACAATATATGTAGAGGTTATTATTGCATTAAGTTGAGGACGACAACTACAAAGGAATTGGCTCCTCTAAAGTTGGAATAGCGAAAAAGAGAGACAGAAGGCAAAAAGAGGAGTACAATTATAATAGAAAATAAAGAATTAGAAGCGTCGTTTTCTTTGACTATCTTCCACCGACCACCGACCTCAACCCGGCGTTTTGCCTTCAATGTACCCCGCTCGTTCGGCCTTTCGTTTTCTTTATTTGTTTGGGCCCCTTTGCTTTTTGTATAATATACTAATGTACTATTCTCATACGCTTTTGTGTTTATAAATGAGTACTTTTCACACTCGTATATCTAGGAGGTGAAATGAAAAAGAATCTCTATTTTATTTCATGTGTTATAGTTTAATAGGAGCAAATTTTAAGAATGTTATAAAATTATACTAACACTTAAGAATTTTGTGATTATGAACTTATTTACTAAAAAATTGGTTACTAGGATAAATTAATTAAATTTATTAAAGTAGGCCACGAGCAATTATTCAACCCAAAAATAAGTAACAATTGAGATAAATATGAAATAGAACGATACATTAATAAGAAAAAAAGGAAAGAGGTGTTTATTATTCGGTGATCGATAGATGCTTGGTTGAACACAACTTGATTACAACAAGATTGAACAATTGCCAAAAGCGAAAAAGAAAAAAAACAAAAAAGAGCAATTTGCTAAGAACATAAGATTTGAGTTTTTGTGCTGTTAGTGATTCAAATGATTTCAGATGATCTGCCAAAATATTATCGTTTTCTAAAATCATGCTACCATTACACTCATTCATTCAGGCCATTTAAATGGATCATCTCCTTGTAACTTAGGTTACCAATCAACATTTAATAAGTTGCACCCTAACAATCCTCTTGTATACGGTCGGAACCGGTTCATATATTGTGAGACCAGCCGAGCTCAAAGCTTGATAGGTCGGATCTAGGCCCTAGAGTATATCGAACCCAGGCGCGAATTTAAATCGTTAAGCTCGTGACTCCGGGACCGAACGAAATCAAGGGAACTTTGTCGACCCAAATAACGGAAGGACGAAATACCCGCGATCAGTTGGAGATCATAGCGGAAATCTCGGAACGTATCAAGGAGAGACCGATTAATTAGCAAATCATGAGATATTTACCATTTATACCAAGAGTAGGATTCCCCTGCTATATAACGGGAGGCCTGATCATTTGTAAAAGACATTATAACACCCATCAGGGAAGCAATATACTGATCATTTCTAGTTCTTGTTATCTTGTCAATCTGTTCTAACATCGATTAAGACATTTCTTGACTCGAGGGCGATCAACCTTCAAGGCTAATATTGTTCAATTTGTGTGGTTTGCATTTATTTCCTTGTCATTAATTTCAGTATTGATCTATTTTCTCAAATTGCATCAAATTATATCACGTATCCTTAAAATTGCGTATAAATTCAATTGTTATCCGATTTTGAGGGTAAACAGTTTTGCGTCCACCATGGAGCTAAGGATAATAGTGATTATTTGATACAAATATGTATAACACACACTACTTTACACTTGCTCTTTGAAGTGCCTTTGATTCCAGGCTAAAATACAAAAAATGTCAAATTTCCAATCAACACCTCTGCACGTTGACAACGAATTCGGTCACCCAGATGAAAATAACAACACAACGCCCGATAATGAGATACCACCTGCTGATCCCGCTGGAATTCAGATCGTAGAACCGATTGATGCTAATTCACATGTGGCTATCAATGCGAACTTGCCTACTGATCTCGAAAATAGCATTCATGGCGGAGTTCGATCGACAACTCAAAACACACAAAACGTTGAAGGGGACGAGATAAGCCTACGAGTGATCTTCGAAATGTTGCAGGCGCAACAGGTGGCAATAGCCCAGTTACAAAGCCAAAATCGTGCACCAAGGAGGGTCGAGCCCGATCCTCCCCGGGAAGTCACGCGCAGGGATCAACCGGTCACTGAAAGCTCGAACGAAAATGAATCAGGGGCATAGATTATAAAAAAGCTTGAGAAATTGACGAAAACGATAGAATCAAGGGAGAAGAAGCTCGAGGCCAACGATAAAAAGGTGGAAACCTATAATTCCCGGGTAGATCAACTACCAAGAGCACTGGCGATATTGAAAGGTCTGGATTCCAATAAGTTCGTGAAAAAACCCTTTCCCCTGAGCGCGGTTCCAAAACCGATCCCCAAGAAGTTTCGCATGCCCGAGATTCCTAAGTACAATGGAACGCCCGATTCGAACGAACACGTCACCTCTTACACATGTGCCATCAAAGGTAATGATCTAGAGTATGATGAAATCGAATCCGTCTTATTAAAGAAATTCGGAGAGACCCTATCAAAGGAAGCCATGCTATGGTATCACAATTTACCACCTAATTATATTTGACTCTTTTTCTATGATTGCAGATTCTTTCGTAAAGGCACACGCCACAGGCATCAAAGTCGAAATCAGGAAATCAGACCTTTTTCAAGGTCAGACAGAAGGACAACGAAATGCTCAGAGAATTCGTATATCGATTCCAAATGGAACAGATGGACCTACCACCGGTCGCTGATGATTGGGACGTTCAAGCCTTTACCCAAGGACTCAACGTTCGAAGCTTGATAGATTCACAACAGTTGTAACAGAATCTGATAGAATATCCAGCTGTTACTTGGGCCGATGTGCATAATCGGTACCAGTAAAAAAATTGGGTCGAAGACGATCAATTTGGGGCTCCTTCCGGGTCTTCTTACCCTATCAAGCCCGTCGACAGAATCAAGAGAGATATTGACTGGGAACCAAGGTCAAACAAAGACTGGTATCAACCACATAACGGGGATCGTAGAGGAAACATGTCAGGACAAAATCCATAAGAAACGAAATGAGAAATGATCGAGGTTAGAGTAGCAGGAGAATTATGACCAAAGGCGGCTTCTATAGGTCAATCTGGCCCAAAGACGCGCCAAAGCTATCGAAATTCACTCTTTAATGTCGATGCTGCCGCCATTGTATCAGCTATCATACGCGTCAAAGATACCAGATGGCCGCAAAGGAGATGTTTGCTGTCGATGAAGTAATTCTGATATCAATACTTGCAACATCAAAGGAGAAAAGGTCAGAAATAAAATAATGGCCCAAATAGCAATCACCGATGCCAACCTCGACCCAACCAGGCAAGCAAGGGACCGCTGAAGATGATGATTACGGGGTCCCTCGATCCTTTATAGCTATGACACCACCAAATAAACGATCGAAGAACTGGAGCAGGTCATACTGATCCAACATCTGCCCAATCGGAAGGTATACCATGGCACGGGGTTAACACCCGAGATCGGGCAAAAACTCATTCAATTTCTTATAGCTAACATGGATGTTTTTTCTTGGTCCCATCTCGACATGACAATGATTCCACCAAAAATCACCACTCATAAGCTGAGCCTGGACCCGAAGTTCCATCCGGTTAAGCAGAAAAAAAGGCCCCAGTCCGAGATCAAACATGCTTTCATCAAGGATGAGGTCACCAAACTCCTTAAAATAGGGTCCATACGGGAAGTCAAATACCCGGAATGGTTAGCAAACGTCGTAGTAGTCCCTAAAAAAAGGAACAAACTAAGGATGTGTGTGGATTATAAAGAGTTAAATAAGGTGTGCCCCAAAGACTCTTTTCCTTTGCCTAACATTAATCACAAGATGGATGCCACATCTGGTCACGAGATCCTTAGTTTTCTCGATGCCTACTCCGGGTACAATCAAATACAAATGAACCCGGATGATCAAGAAAAGACCTCTTTCATCACTAAGTATGGCACATACTGCCATAACGTGATGCCGACGCCTAGTAAGCTGGACATTCGAAGAACAAATAGGGGAATCCATGGAAGTTTACATTGATGATATGTTAGTTAAGTCCCTACGAGCAGAGGACCATTTAAAGCATTTGGAGGAAACCTTCAACATATTGAAGAAGTATAACATAAAGCTGAATCCGGAAAAATGTGCGTTCGGAGTCGGATCAAGTAAATTTCACGGGTTCATGGTATCCAACCGAGGAAACGAGATCGACCCCGACAAGATCAAAGATATCGACATGGTATCTTTGTTTGTTAATGTAATTTTCTCTTCTTTTTTTTCCTAACCACAAAATAAAGAGCGACGAAAGATCATAATAAGGGTGCGAATGGAATAACTCAACTAGTTGTCTAGTGCGTACTGGGTTGGGGTTACACGAGGGCAATGTAGTAACTAAGAGTAAGAATTTCAATAATAACACTGCTTAAATATTATTTGCAAGCGGTTACACGGATTGAGTTGAGTCGTGCTAGGAACTGTCCTAAGAAACTATTTCAGTAGTGTGAAATGTCTCTCCAGGATTAAACAAGCCTACCTCTATTAGGGAGGATACAGGAATCAACAAAATATTAAATTACAAACCCAGCTAGCTAGTAGGAAAAATAAATAAGAAATGAAACAACTAATATTTAATATTGGACAAAAAAGGAAGAAGAGAGGCGTGAAAGGAAATGAAAGAAATGATGTTTTGTTGTATGAAAATGGCCGAAGGGAAGACCCTTATATAGGCAAAAAGCTTAAGGCTTTTCTTGCCATATGTCAAGTATGATTGTCAAGACTTACATGCATCTTGCCACATGGATGGGCATTTGTCCACTTTACTTGCATGCATCTTGACACATGGATGGACATTAGTCCATTTTTTTGGAAATATCACAACAGTTCCCCCCACATATTTTTAAAAAATTCATAAAAAGAGGAGTAAGATTTGCTGGATTTGTATGGTCCAAATGCAATGGGTTTGGTTTCTTTTGGACTATGAACCAAACTTATATCAATAAAGTTTAACTCACAAAATTACTGGAAATATAATATTTCTATGAACCAATAACTCTTATTGTAAGTCAAAGATTTTATCAATCACATTTTGACCCCTGGTAATTTTGCTGTTCAACGCGGTTTTGCGCCCAATAGGCCATGCATGTGCCTGGTTATTCATGAGAACTCTAGAGACTAGTCCAAAATCTCATAGGAGCGGCCCCACTCCACTCTCATATAGGGGAATTCATCAAGTGTATACTGCTTTTAAATACACAATCCATAAGGAATATGAATTTCATTAAGAGTTATAACTCAACCTCTCAACTAGTAGCAGTCAAACATTCTCTTTTATTGCTTCAGTGTCAATATCAACTTGTTATTACCCATATAAACCTACTTCATGGGATCTCCAATCACATAAGTTGGGTTACCATCTCTATTGACAACATGTCGGCCTTAACCCCATTTCTTTTGAGGTTTGAAGAATTAATTTTTTCCCCACAGGTTTAGTCAGAGGATCGGCCAAATTTATCTCTAACTTCGCATAATCAATGGAAATTATTCCATCTCTCAACAACTGTTTTATGACATCATTTCTCAATTTCATGTGTCTACTTTTACAATTATAAGATTTATTCTTTGCAATAGATATTGCCTCTTGACAATCATAATGCATAGACACAAGGTGAAATACGTCCTTTATCAAAGAGATATTAGCTAAGAAGTTTCTTATCCACTCAGCCTCAGAACCAACTAACTCCAGAGCTACAAACTCTGATCCCATAGTCGATCTAGCAATGATCGTCTATTTAGCTGATTTCCACTATATTGCACCTCCACCAAGGGTGAATACATAACAATTAATGGATTTTGTCTCATCTGAATTAGAGATCCAGTTTGCATCATTGTACCCTTCTAAAGTAGAAGGAAATCCAATATATAGGATACCATAATTCATGGTTCCTCTCAAATATTTCATTAGTCTAGCTTATGTAGACCAATGCTCTCTGTTAAGATTATGAGTATATCTACTCAGTCTACACTAGAGGTGTTCATGGTTCGGTTTGGATCGGTTTTTCTCTAAAAAGAAACCAAACCAAGTAAGTCAGTTTTTCAAATATTAGAACCAAACCAAACCAATTAAGTCGATTTTTTCTCGATTCGGTTTATGTCGGTTTTTTGGTTTTTTCAGTTATTTGTCGGTTTTTTCTTAAACATAAGACATACACTACCAAACACATATTCCGGGGACCAAATTTTCAACGTAACACTATCAAATCAATTGCCTTTTGAGAAATCTTTTATTTGCTAAAATATATTGATGATAATTGAATCAAATAGTGATGGATAATTTAAGGACTCAATTAAAAATATATATATTTTTAACATGAAATGGAGTCTTACACTTAACAAAAGAAAACTACCAATCAAACTAGAATATAAAGGTAAAGAACTGTACTAAAAGTGCAAACGATTAACATTCACCATAAACTTTTTGAAACTTTGTATAAAAATATACATATATATAGGTGTAATAATAAATTTGAAATAGTTATTCCTATAGTCGGTTTAGTTCGGTTATTTTTTTATTAAAACCAAAACCAAACCAATTTTGATCAGTTTTTAAAATTCAAAACCAAAACCAAACCAAACAAAAAAGTATCGGTTTTTTTTGGTCGGTTTGGTTTGGTCGGTTTTTCGGGTTTTTATGAACACCCCTAGTCTACACACTGCATAGGCTATATCAGGTCTTGTAAAATTCATTAAATGCATCAGACTCCCAATAATCTGCGCATATTTAGACTGAGCAACTGGGTCACCATTATTCTTTCTCAACTGAGAGTTAGCATCAAAAGGAGTGCTCATAGATGTGACATTAAAATATGAGTGACTGCATTTTCTTTATATATGCGATATTAATGTGTCCTAATCTAGCATGCCATAAAGAGATAGACTCAACCGTATAAGCAAAAGCAGATACATTTTCATTGATAACATTAGAAACATTAAGTACAAAGAGTCCTTGGTTACAATAGCCTTTTCCCACAAACACATTATTTTTGGTCATTATGATCTTATCAGATTCAAACGACACTTTGACTCCGGCTCTTCCCAACAAGGATACATAGATCAAGTTTGTCCTCATAGTAGGAACATGCAATACATCAACAAGGGCTAAAGGTTTCCCCGAAGTGAGTTTCAGGAGAACTTTACCGTTACCCAAGACTTTGGTAGTACTTGAGTCTCCATGATAGACCTCTTCTCTATCATCCTCTACAGGAGTATAAGAGGAAAATGCTTCTCGATTTGCACAAATGTGCCGAGTATCCCTAGAGTCTATCACCCATTATTTTGCATGTGCTACAACATTTACTTGAGAAATGACATCTGCAATAATATCACCTCTTTCAGCTAAGTTAGCCTTAGGAGTACTAGTTTTTCCTTTGTCGTTTCCTGCTTTTTACCTGCACTGTGAGGCATGATGACCTGGTTTTCCACAAACAAAACAAGAGCTTTTTTTCCTTTTAAGGTTAGGATTTTTAGGCTTGTAACCTTGAGATTTATTCTCGTACCTTTTGCGGATGTTGTTGCTGCTTTGCACTAAATTTACTCTAAGAGCTGTCATCCTAGCTTTGGCAGATTCTTTTATGTTAGAATCTTTAATTAGGATGTGGGTCACAATTTCCTTAATAGTGAATTTTTTTTGTTTGCGCTTTAAGTTGTTTTTGTAGTCACTCCATGAGTCAGACAACTTCTAAATCAGCACTCCAGCAACAAACTTTTCTGGTAATGACATCCCCTCGGCCTTCAAGTCTTCTAACAATTTTAGAAATTCGTTGATTTGTACGTTCATCTCTTTATCATCTCTCATCTGGCACTGATAAAATTTTCCTAATACAAATTTTTGTTTTGTAGCATCTTCAACAGTGAATTTTTTAATTAAGGCTTCCCAGATAGCTTTTGCTTCTTTATAGCTGCAATACACGTCAAACAGTTCATTAGAAATAATTTTCAATATGGTATGACGGCATACCTTATTGGCATGTTGCCATGATTCCACTATTTTATTATCAGCGTCTGCACTAGGTGTGAATACAGTAGTGCATGTGCAACACTATGGACATCAAACAGTGAGAAAATACGTTCTTGCCAACAGTTAAAATTTTCATTGGCAAATTTTTTGATATTCGACACATCTGGAAATAGCCTGGCATATGATAGTGCAACTGGAACTGGGGCAGCGGAGGTAGCGCCAATATTGGTAGTATCAGTAGTATTTTCAGCATCAATGGTGTTTGCCGTAGTTTCTTAGGTTGTAGTAACTGAAAGCAAGAATTTCAATAATAACACTGCTTCAATATTATTTGTAAGCGGATACACGAATTGACTTGAGTCGTGCTAGGCACTGTCCTAGGAAACTATTTCAGCAGTGTAAAATATTTCTCCGGGATTAAACTAGCCTACCTCTAAATCCTTGTGGTCCGGCCCTTCCCCGGACCCCGCGCATAGCGGGAGCTTAGTGCACCGGGTTGTCCTTAAACTAGCCTACCTCTATTAGGGAGGATATATCAATCAGCAAAATATGAAATTACAAACCTAGCTAGCTAGTAGGAAAAGTAAATAAGAAAAGAAATATCTAATATTTAATATTGGACAACAAAAGAAGAAGAGATGCGTGAAAGGAAATGAAAGAAATAATGTTTTGTTGTATGAAATTCGCTGCAGGGAAAACCCTTTATATTCCAAAAGCTTAAGGCTTTTCTTGCTATTTATCAAGTCTCTTGCCATTTGGCAAGTATAAATTTCAAGACTTGCATGCATCTTGCCACATGAATAAACATTTGTCAACTTTTTTGGAAAAATCACAACAAGCAATTTATGGGACATTTCTAAGTTCGTCTCATTTTATAGAGTGCTTTGCTTTTGCACCCGCAACGTATGGCGTTTTTGTGATTTATATTTTATTTTTATTTTTAACAGTTTACACTTTGATCTCTTCATTTCTTGTAAAATAAAAAATCAACCAATTATTTTGTTGCTTATGAAGAAAATACCATTTCAAAATAGAAGAATTAACCCAAATAGTAGTCTATCCAATCGTTTAAATTAAAAATAGCATGTGAATATATAATATATGTAATTTGTGTATTATATGTGTATAATTATTGTATATAATTAGGAAAAGTAAACAATGAATATGACCGGCAATTTATGTAAAGACCCCTTCAAAATAACTGGTATATAATATTGAAAAAGATATGCATCTTGAAATACCATAATTTTCGAGATTTTAGGAAAATGAAAATAAGAATATTAAAGTAGTTCAAGGAAGGATCCTTCATACTAATCGACAAGAGCTAAAGGAGATGAACGACGGTAGCTACATAGCATCGTGTAGATCGGAGTAGCGATAAATTCAGCGAAGCGAAAGCTAGGATGGAAAATTGTGTGCACATCACAGTTTTTAAAACTTCTTTTTGGTCCTTTGCTTTTCTTTAGTATTTCAGTTGTTGTCTTCCTTTTTAGAGCTTTTACCGAACCAAATTTTGAACACAAATGCAAAGCACCAGGCAAACTACTATGGCAATATAGTAGTAGAATGTGCTGCAATATATGAATAACTTTAATAAGTATCACTAATTTTAAAAAGAACAGATTAAACTAGCTAGAATTAAGAATAGATATCTCAAGATTAATGGTGAAAGTCAATTAGTACCTAGTCTTTGTAGAAGCACTGAAATATGGATGATCAAAAGTGCTTCATCCGCTCCAATGCGAGAATCCTACACGAATTAAAATGTTAATGAAGGCTTTCGTGTCTCTAAATTATTAAATAATTTATGAACTTACCGGATCCCCTGCCAACAACAGCCGTACTAGCCTAAGTAGCTCAACATCTGGGAACCTAAACTTATGCGCATTAATTATTAATAACCTTTTAAGTATAGTATAGATTTCTTTTGTATAATATAATCAACATTTTGTATTTAGAAAAGTTACACTTGTAACACAACGTACCCCAAATGTAATGGATCTGCCATGTAATGGTGAAAAATGATGAATCGAGGCACTTTTTTCATCGTGTTAAATTGATGATGCAATTATTTCTTTCTGGAAATGAAATAACTTAATAAAATTAGGATACTAATAGAATTGACATATATCCGCTAAAGTAGTTTAACTTTCATATCAATTAAGCCACAGACTTTTATAATTATATTACTCCCATTGGTCCATACAAAATTTTATAATAGTGCTTACTTACCGGATAATAGAATAATTGATTCTTTTTATGAATCCTATTACTTCATAATCTGTTAGACCAAAAACGTCCGGAGTCCCGAGAAGAAGCTCCAAGATAGTTTGGCCCACAGTCCAAGAGAAGAGAAAATACATCAATTAATTTGGGCAACACTAATAATTAAGAACAATGAAAATTAGAGGAGTAGACTTACTTGGTGGAGAGTGGATATCGAACCCAATGTTTGTCCACAGTTGCCTCAGGAGGCATGAAAAATTGATATTGCTCGCCGCTAATTAAGAGATTAAAAGAAGTTTATTTGTTAATATATTTATACACACAACTACATTGATTTTAAATTATTTCAACTTAAAGATATATACCTTGTTGGTCCACTTTTCCCATACAAGTATCTTTTAGTATAATTATCCACACTGCTGCCAAAATCAATCAATCTCCTGAATAATAAAAAAATTAGAATTGGAAAGAAGGGAGCAAAAAGTAACTTACAGATGCACATCGGAGGATCTGGACGGATACAGACATACAGTGCACTGCAACTGTGATTGCTTGTTATCCTTCCCAAGAGTGGACGCCGCCTTTCCCAGCTTTGTGCCAAAATAGACTTCGCGAATACCACTTAAATAGAAGCGAACATCTCCGGCAGATAACTAAGACTATACAAAACAAATCAATTACAATGGGCCAATGCGATTTATAACTGCTCATAAATATTCCCAAAAAGTGTTCCTAGCACCATTTTAATATATTGTAGCATTAACAATTTAAACAGGCTGCACCAAAAACATGTTTAACTGAAAAAGATGAAGATAGTATGGCTGGAAAAGCACCTATTTTGTTCGCTGCTTATTGTTAGTTATTTGTATTTGTAAAATAATTCTGGAGAAAATAAATAACATAAACAGAAATGTAAATGAAATAACAAAACCAATTCGAGCCCACTGAATTCACAGTGTTTCCTTAAAGAATTTAGTCCCCTCCTAGTACCCAAGGTTATGGATTATTTCCTCCCAGGATAGAACGAATTACACACTGGTGTAGTGGTACTTCAAACCTCAGTGTTTCAGCGAACACAAAGTTCGGTTGCAAATCACACTTACTGTTTGCTTTCTTTGAAGTTAAAATATGCAGAAGAAAGGAGGAGAACTCAGAAATTAATATGTAAAATCTGAGAGAATGAACTTGTATTTATAGCCAAAGTTAGGTTGAAATATGAAGATGTGCAACTTTTCAGAATGACTGTTTTTGCAAAACGGCCATAGAATAAATGCAATGATATAATTAGCTATTTACTCAACAATAAAAAGGGAAAATTGAAAGTAGTTAATTTTCTGTTACAAAAACAGAAAACTGAATATTTAATAACTGAAATGGATTTAATATTAATATTTATTTTAATATTAATATTTTGTTATTAAACCAAATATTTAATAACATTTCTGTAATATTTACTATTAACAAATAAATTTGGTCCAAAAAATCAATCGATCATTTGATCAAATCCAAATCCGAAGCCGAAACCGAAGCCGGGCTGGGCCGAGCGAGCGACAACGACGGCGCGAGGCTTGCCTTCTTCTCAACTCTTTATGAGCTAGAAGAAGAGCAATTGCTTATATACCCATCAAAAACTTTTTCCTCTTCCCATGTGGGACAATCAAGGAGGGAACCTCAATTATTACTCAACTATTTTATTTTTCCCTCCATTTCCCCTTCACCATATTTTAAGTTATTAATGCTTAAAACCCAACAATCCCCCACATGAATGGGGAATGGCTATATCACGGAAGTATGCATGAAAAATTGTGTGATTCGCAAGCAAGGATTAATTGCATCTGGATAAGTAGGTTTGAACTTTTCGTAGTGAACTTATGTTGGATATACTCTATCAATCGGTAGATTTGATATCTTTGAACCGTCGAACTTTGGTGTATACCTAGACAACCACAAGTCACACAACCAAATCTTAACCGTCTTTGATTCTCATTGTTGTGTTCATTTCAGCCATGAACACCGCCTGGTTTCATAAGTGCATAGAGAACTGGCCTTGCAAAATTCTCCTTGAAGCGGCTAACACTTCACACTTACATAGGTGATTCCGAAATGTGTCATCCCGTAGATACACTATTTGATATATCTCGTATCAAATTTAGAAATCATTAAAAAGCCTTAATGCTTTATACTGAACATTGTCTCATCACGAGAATGGACCAAAAGTTTAGTTGACAATGTTGAACCGTCATTAATGACTTTGTTTGATCTCCTTGAACCTAGATCTTGGGATCTCCAGTCTTCTAGGTAGAGTTACCGCCACTATGACTTGTTCTCGGCCATAGTCCCATTCCCCTTGATGATTTCTCAACTACCTCTCTAGTTAGGCCTTTTGTAAGTGGATCCGACACATTATCACTTGACTTTACATAGTTAATCGTGATAATTCCTCTAGAGAGTAATCGCCTAACGGTTTTATGTCTTTGTCGTATATGACGAGATTTACCGTTATACATAACACTCCCAACCCTTCCAATTGCCGCTTGACTATCGCAATGTTTGCATATTGGTGCCAACANGAACTCAGCCTCCATTGTAGAGCGGGCAATACAAGTTTGTTTGGACGACTTCCAAGATACCGCTCCTCCACCAATAGTGAATACATATCCACTTGTGGATTTGGAATCAGTTGATCGGGTGATCCAATTTGCATCACAGTATCTCTCAATGACTTCGGAATATTTACTGTAGTGCAAAGCAAAGTCATGGGTATGTACTAAATACCCCAAAACTCGTTTCATGGCCATCCAATGAGATTGACCTGGATTGCTCGTATATCGACTCAATTTACTTATAGCACAAGCTATATCTGGTCGTGTACAATTCATGATGTACGTTAAGCAACCCAACACACGAGCATAATCCAATTGTGATATGCTTTGGCCTTTGTTCTTTGCTAATGCAAGATTCACGTCAATTGGAGTCTTTGAAACTTTAAAGCCCAAGTGCTTGAATTTTTCAAGTACTGTCTTAATATAATGAGATTGTGACAATGCCGTACCTTGAGAAGTCTTATAGATCTTAATTCCCAGAATTTAATCAGCAACTCCCAAATCTTTCATATCAAACTTGCCAGTTAGCATGCGCTTAGTCGCATTTATGTTGGCAATGTCATTACTCATTATCAGCATATCATCCACATATAAGCAAACAATGACTATGTGATTTGGAGCATTTTTAATGTACACACATTTATCACACTCNCTCACCTACACTACTATAAAGTAGCAAGATGAGGGTCGGAGCAGCTTTTACCCGAAGGATCGGGATCGAATCCACAGGGAGTTATGATTGTGGGAGTTGAGTTTCTAGGTAATCTAGTAGTTTTTCGTGCTCTTAATTGCACTTTTCATACTTTTTGATTTGACAATTATACTACGATTTATACTAATGGTAATTTGCTAATTAACTAACTAATGTCTTTTTGGTTATTTTCTTAATGGATAAAAGTCAATAGGCTATGACTTCCCCCTAGGCGAATATTTAACGGGATCCAATAACTAAGGCAGATATGTTAGCAAACGGGAACATGGCATAACCAATGCACGGAATTAGCCACTCTATACCTCTCAGTAGTTTGAGTGGCTTTGACCTAATTGCCTCTCTCGAGGCCAATTGGGTGCAAAGATTATGCAAGAAATATTGGCTCAAGTAGGGTTTTACTATCTCTAGGTTTAACCCGTTAATTGGGACTATCAACCTCTTGATTTCGTCCCAATTCCTTGTTGGGCTGATTCTCTAGACTCAAGTTCTCTTTCTCAAGAAGAACCCAAGTCAATTGAACACTAATTAGTGTTTGCAACCACTAATTTTAACAAGAAAACCACAAATCAGCCCAAATACCAAACACCCATAAACATCTAAGCCTTAATTTAAAGGACCCATTAAACACTCACACTAGGGTTGAGCCACAACCCTAGCTAATGGGTTTAGCTACTCATAATAACTGAAGAAATCAGAGAAATAGATGAAGCAAAACCCATATAATTGAATTATAAACTAAAATTGAAAGATTCAATGTTAAAACCCTTCTAAAATTACTCAAAAAGCTGAAGGAAAACCGTTCACGAGCCCTGATAATATCAGAGTACAAAAGCTTACCTAAAAATAAGAAAACAAATTATTTATACTTGGCCGAATTTTCTGGACAAAAATATCCCTACGGGGTCACCACGGACAACACAAAATGGACCGCGGACGCGGTGAGACTTTTGGCTTGGAAATCTTGACCTCTGAACTTTGCCACCGCGGTCCGCATAAACTGGACCGCGGCCGCGGTGGCTTCAACGGGGACCGCGCAAAATGGACTGCGGTCCGCGGTGGTCTCCTTACCTTCAAGGCATGGGGTCTCTAAATCTCCTCAGTGCGGACCACGCAAAATGGACCGCAGTCTGCGTTGGTCTTGCCTTGAAAACTGCTTCTCTGAATCTCTCCACCGCAGACCGCATAAACTGGACCGCGGGCCGCGTTTGTTTGGCCTTCAAAAACACCTCTCTGAATCTCTTCAGTGCGGACCGCGACAGTTGAACTTGGCTTGTGCTTGTTCTTGGTACTTGTGCAAGTTTCACTCCTTTTTGAGCATGTTTTTGACTAGTTGTCACCCTTTTTGACTAAATCCTGCAACAATCACAACAAGTAAGCCTTTGAGACTATTTTGCATACACTTTTATCCAAAACTTAAGAAAGAAAGAGTTTAAAATAAGGTAAAATTTCTAGTTATCAACTCCCCCAAACTTAAGCTTTTGCTTGTCCTCAAGAAAATAAAATAAGCCCCACCCCTTTATGAGTAAATCCAAGAAAATTCAGTTGTCGTAAGGTAACCTCTTCTAGCATCAATTGGGACTAACAATTGCCCTCAATGCAAATGAATCATTAACAACATTTGACCTTTTAAAACCATGGATTTCAATGCGACACAAGAGCATCAAAAGTTGACTCGACTCATCAACGAAACTCTTACTACTACTTTGGTCATTGTGGAACCCAAACTCATACTCCTCAACTCTCCCTAAGCAAACCTCACTTTAAGACTGTAACACTCAGAACGAGGATATTGCGAGTTCACTCATCTCTCTCAAGGAAAAGACTCAAGTCCGGCTCGAAGTACCATAGGCTTTCCCCTTATGTGAGTCACCACCAATGTAAGCTTCATTCAACTCAAGATCATATAGGAATTTGTGGATACATGATGAAGGATTTTGGTTTTAAGGTAGGAAATATTTGGTCAAGGTGAGTTCTATCTTCCCTTAAGCGCTTCATTTGTTTCACTTCTTGCGCACATTCTCTTGACTTCTTGAGTCATTAAGCTCTTTCTGAAGGGTTAGAGAGGCACACTGTCACACCTTTTTGTGCAATTCAATCATTTCTCCTTTCTAAGCATTCCACACCTTTAATTTCTTTCTTTTTCATTGATTCCCTTTTTATTTCTTCTGACTTGCTCATTCTTTTTGACTTTTTGCTTTTTTTTTCCATTCTTTTTCATTGCCTTTCCTCTTTCTTCCTTTTGTACCTTCTTTTTCACTTTGTTGCATTTCTCGTCTCTCCCCCAAACTTACGTTTTTTCCTGGTGCTTAGGAAAGAAAGGGTGCCAAGAGAGGGTCAGAACTGGTAAAGGTTTGTATCATGGGTTGTGAAAGAAACATGTTTAAGGCTCAAGAGGGTTGACTAGGAAAATTGTCATTGGTAGGCTATGAAAATGTTCAAGTCATCATTCGGATCAAGGAGAGCCTATAATCACATCTCAAGTCAAACTACAATTAGAATTTCGCCTAGACAAACATTCAGGGCAAGTTCTAGACTAATGGCACGGGACTTGGACTTGCAATTCAAATTCTCACCACTCAGGCTATGGTATTGCTAAAGAAACAGAGTCGGGGGCCCACAACGACCTTAGCTATGATTTGAGCAACACAATGGTCCCGAAAAACCACTTGATGATAATCGGCCAACATAAGAGTCTCAAGATCACGGCCTTCACCATCCTAAACACAATGATTTGTTTTTGACCATAGGATCAAAGGAAAATGTGTTAGGCCCAAGTGAAACTTTTCTTGAGGTACCATTCCTTACCAACTACTATTTACACAAAAAGCAAAAAGAAAAACAGACTCAAACCCATAAGAAGGTTGTCACACCATCCACCCTCGGGAAGAGCCACCCGGTTCACACAGATTCCACCTTTGGAAAGAACCGTGGCATTAAGAAAACCAAAGGCTTATTGCACGCAAAAATTCAAAACAAGAAGCTACGAAAACAAAATAAGAAGCTATAAAAAAGAAAATGCGGAAACTAAAATGCATAAAGTAGAATGAATATATACAAGAGGGGATTTAATCGAATATACATAAGGGGGAATGAATATATACATTAAAAAGTAACTTTATATACAGACAAAAAGTGCAAAAATATGAAAAGTACTAGCATAGTAAAGTTATGTACATACCAAAATAAAAAAGAAAGCATAATAAAAGCGAAATAGTGTCAAATATGTACATTCATCCAAATCCAAAATAGGGCTACCCCCTCAAATGATAGATAGCATTGTCCTCAATGCGAACTAACAAAATAAGCTCAAAATAAAGGAGAAAGAGTCAAGAGAAACTCCCTATAGGCCCTCCGTCTGCATAGGATCCTGAGTATGGGTCCCGGGGTCTACGGACTGCATGGGAACCTGTGACTGGTCCTTAGAACCCTGTGTCTCCATCGGGACCTGGATCTCCTCTTTAACTTGGGCCTGTACTGGAAGCTGTGGCTGACTCGAGGTGCCTCCCTGCGAGACCGCCAACTATATCACAATGCCCTCAGTACAGGGAAGCACTTTCTTCCTCTTTGCTGGCCTCTCTATCTCCGTCTCTAGCTCAGGCTGGGCAACAGGGTCATGCAGCAGCAAGTCCAATGGCAAGTGATCCTGCTTCAGATTATCTACCTCCTTCCTTAGCTTCTTCACTAACTCCTTGGAGGCACGAGTTTTTCTCAGCTTCTTCGTCTCCCTGGCAAGCTCTTTCAGTGACTGTCCATGAGTGCCAAAAACATCCAGAATCAACTTTTGGTTATCAAGGATTTTCTTTTGGTTGGCCAGAAGTTCCTTGAGAGTGTCCTCCACGGACTGTGGGACCTGTGGGGGAGGAGGTTCATCTTGGGCTCCCACCGTCGTGGAAAGGACAGACAGCTTTGAAGTAGCTGCCTGCATCCAGTTGTTGATACTGGATAAGGTCTAGCTCAGACGGTGGGCAGTCAGAGGGTATGCCCGTGATGAAGGAATGCCTGGGGCTGCTGAAGTGGAAGGGCCAGCAATGTCTGGGGTGGCTGAGGCAGGGTGAGAAGATGCCACTACAACCACTGGCTCTTCAGACTGGTCAGTGGAAGCGGTGGCTTTTCCTGTGAAATTTTTGCTTTTAGGGTTGTCATCACCCTGAAGGCTGTACCAGGAGAACGGAGCCTTTGGCTTCAACTTTACATCAAACTTCCTCTTTTCTACCTTTTGATATTCAAAGTACATGGTCAAAAAATTAGGGAAGGGATAGGCTCTATCACCTTCATTCACCACCCGGTTGATAACCCTTGACATCGCATTCCCGACATTGATCGGGATCCCTGCCATGATAGAAACAATCAACACATCCCGCCTAAGAGGAAGAGAATTTTCATGGAAGGTGGGGTCGATCCTGCTACACACGAACGTCTCCCAACCTTTGGCCTCAAAATTTAATGTTCTTCTCAAAATCACTTTCCCTGCTTGCAACCAGTCTAGGGTTTCACCTGGGATTGCCAAGTGCTCCGCTAGCCATGAACGTGCATCATCCCCCAAGTTCAACTTCTCAAAGTACTCAGACTTATCCTCATCATCTAAGTTAAGGTACTCGTTTATTGCATTCCCATCAAAAGGTACAGTCAGATTTCGCACCTTAGTCGCCTTGGAGTCCGTTTTCAGATAAGCCAAATTAGTGTAGAACTCCTTGACTAGGTGCTCATTTGCCTCCGGCAGCTGGCAAGTAAAATAGTCCCAGCCTTTTCTCTCCCTGAACTGTCTCCGCACATTGGGATTATCCGGCAAAAGGTCCCTTGTTATGAATCGCTCCATGATCAATTTCCTCTTAGGCCACCATTCCCGGAATTTATGAAAGGCCGATTCACTAACAAACCGATCTTGCCATGCTTCCGGGTTTCTTGTTCTTTCAACCCCCCCTACTTGGGGTTCACCCCCTGCTTCTTCTTTTTTGGAGTGTTCACCCGATAGAGATGCTGTAGGTGAGATGGAGTATTCATGATCACTCCCTGCAGCTGAGCCTTCAGACGACTCAGAGTGTGCTGCTGCTTGGGCATGAGGGGAGTCGGAGGGTTCATTTGTCAATCTGAACCTCTCCGGGAAGTTTGGGACAAACTCTGGTACAGACTCTGACTCACATCCCTCTCCGGAGGGCGCATACTCACTTCCCGATTGGGAAGCAGCTCTATCCATGGCTCAGATTATTTTTTTAGTTGCTTTTATTGCTTGTTGGACTTGGGGGGTTAGTTTGATCATTCCCTTTCCTCTCCCCCGAGAGGATTCACCCTTTGCGCTTGGTTTACGGCCACCACCTCTTGATTGGACCATAATCTGCAAGTTCAATTCATTTAAAGATTGTTAGTAACCAAGCAGTGTATTTACTCATGAAGAAAAAAGGTAGCAGAACATTGGATTTGAGTTGCAGAAATAGCAGACCGCGGACCGCACAAAAAGTACCGCGGTCCTTGTTGAGGTGGTGCTTAGACTACCCACCTCTCTGAGAATGGTCACCGCGGACGGCATAAAAACAACCGCGGTCCGCACTAAGGCACTGCGGACCGCATAACAACAATCGCGGTCCGCACTTGGGTGGGGTTCAAAATACCCACCCTCTGAAGTTGAACGTCGCGGACCGCATAAAATCAACAGCGGCCCGCACTAGGGCACCGCGGACCGCACAAAGAAGCACCGCGGTCCTCAAGTGGGACTTGTATGATGTTAAAGTACCGCGGTCCGCACAAAAGCACCGCGGAACGCACTAAGTCCCAACCTAAGGTTCCAATTTTTCTTTCAATTCAAGTGAAAATGCACATGTTATTGATACCCTAGGTGCTTAATCAGTGAATTTAACTAGAATGAGTCTAAATTAAGCATTATGAGCAAACCCTACACATGATTAATGGATTAAATAAGAAAAAGGGGAAAAATAAGAAGAAAAACCACCTATTAAACAAGAAAATAACAAAATTAAGAAGTTAGGGAGATAAAATTAAACTTACTAGATGTAGGATGAAGATGAGATGAATTATTGAACTTAGCAATGGTATGCACAGTGAAAATTTTACTATAGAGAGGGCAAAGAGCGAAAAGTGTAAAATGAGGCCCACAGGCCCTATTTATAGAACTAGGCCTGAGACCCACGTCACTTACCCCACCGCGGACCGCATAAAATGACCGCGGTCCGTGGTCCTCAACATTTCTGGGCATCTGGGAAAATGGTCATCGCAGACCGCATAAAAACAACCGCGACCGCAGTGGTCCACCGCGGACCGCACAAAATGGTAGTGCGGTCGCGGTGACAACTTCAGAGAACAAGTTGTTTGTGAGAAAGCTCCGCGGACCGCATAAAAAGGACCGCGATCCGCACTGCAACTTCAGAGAGCTAGTTTTTTCAACTTAACCTTGTGCCCTGCATCAAAATAATCCTACAACATCCCACAACTAGTTAGTCCAACAACAAATCCTACACTACCAAGAAAATCAAAGAAAAACAAAAATAAAGACCCATGGGTTGCCTCCCAAGAAGCGCCTGATTTAACGTCGCAGCACGACGCATGTTACCATGTTCAATTGAGCTTCATCAACGCCACCATGTGGCTATATTCAAATTTCCCAAGGTAATGCTTGCACCGGTGCCCATTCACTCGAAAAATCTCCCCATTTTTGTTCTTGAGATCGAGAGCACCAAAGGGTGTAACCAATACAACTTCAAACGGGCCACTCCACTTTGACTTGAGTTTGCCCGGAAAGAGACGGAGTCTAGAATTGAAAAGGAGCACCAAGTCTCCCACCTTGAATTCCCGTTCTTTGGCATACTTATCATGGAGGTACTTCATTTTGTCTTTGTACAAGGAGGAGCTAGTGTATGCATGAAATCTGAACTCATCTAGCTCATTCAAGTGATCAACTCTGAGATTAGCAGCTGTGTCCCAATCCAAATTCAACTTCTTCAAAGCCCAAAGTGCCTTGTGCTCCAACTCCACTGGAAGATGACAAGCCTTTCCATACACCAACCGGTAAGGTGACATACCGATTGGGGTCTTGAAAGCGGTCCGGTAGGCCCAAATAGCATCATCAAGCTTCCGAGACCAATCAGTCCGGTTAGCATTCACTTTCTTGGACAATATATTCTTGATTTCACGATTGGACACTTCCACCCGGACACTTGCTTGAGGATGGTACGGAGTAGAAACCTTATGATTGACTCCATACTTCTATAACAAAGAATCAAAGGCCCTATTGCAAAAGTAAGACCCACCGTCACTGAAGATGGCACGGGGTGTCTCAAATCTTGTGAAAATATGCTTCTTCAGAAAACCAACCACACTCCGGGCCTCATTATTGGACAAAGACACGACTTCAACCCATTTTGAAACGTAGTCCACTGCCACGAGTATGTAAGTGTTTCCATAAGAGCTCACAAATGGCCCATAAAGTCAATACCCCATACATAAAAAATATCTACCTCTAGGATTGTAGTGAGAGGCATCTCATCTCTCTTGGATATGCCACCCATTCATTGGCATTCATCACATTGCTTGACCAAGTCACTAGCATCCTTGTATAAGGTAGGCCAAAAGAAACCACAACTTAGCACTTTGGAGGCGGTCCTTGCCCCTCCATGATGACCACCATAAGGTGAGGAGTGGAAAGACTCAAGAATCGATCCTTGTTCCTCTTCGAGCACACATCGCCGGATGACCCCGTTATTGAAAATATTGAATAAGTATGGTTCATCCCAATAAAAATCCATGCTATCCCTCCTAAGCTTCTTCCTTTGGTTGGAAGAGATCTCACAAGGAACAACACCGGTGACAATATAATTGGCAATGTCCCCGAACCATGGCATTTCTTGCATTGACACAGAAAGAAGTTGTTCATCAGGAAACTATCATCAATTTCAAGCCCATCACTAGGTCGACCTTGCTCCTCCAAGCGGGAAAGATGGTCGGCCACTTGGTTTTCACTGCCTTTTCTATCAATAATCTCCAAGTCGAACTCTTGAGGCAACAACACCCACCGGATGAGTCTCGCTTTGGAATCCTTTTTCGTCATGAGATACCGGAGTGCCGCATGGTCAGTGTGAACTATGACCTTGGCACTCATAAGATAAGGACAAAATTTCTCCATCGCAAAGACTATTGCCAATAGCTCCTTCTCGGTGACAATGTAGTTCATTTGGCCGAGTTCATTGTTTTGCTAGCATAATAGATGGGGTGAAATATCTTGTTCAGTCTTTGGCCCAAAACTGCCCCCACATCCACATCACTAGAGTCACACATTAGCTCAAAAGGAGAGCTCCAATCGGGTACAGTGATAATTGGAGTGGAAGTGAGCTTTTGCTTCAATAGCTCAAATGCCTTCATGCAATTGTCATCAAAGTTGAACTTGGCATCTTTCTCTAGCAGCTTGCAAAAAGGATTGACCACCTTAGAGAAGTCCTTAATGAAACGCCGATAGAACCCGGCATGCCCAAGGAAGCTCCAGACCCCCTTAACCGAATTTGGAGGTGGGAATTTAGAAATCACTTCAATCTTCGCCTTGTCCACTTCAATTCCATTCCTCAAGATTTTGTGGCCCAACACTATCCCTTCTTCCACCATAAAATGGCATTTTTCCTAGTTTAATACTAGGTTGGTCTCTTCACACCGAGCAAGGACTTTGTCAAGATTGCTCAAAAATTCATCAAAAGAATCCCCAACTACACTGAAGTCATCCATAAACACCTCGAGGAAGTCTTCGAACATATCCGCAAAGATCTCCATCATGCACCGCTGAAAAGTGGCAGGTGCATTGCAAAGACCAAAAGGCATTCGGGAGAAGGCAAATGTACCATAAGGACATGTGAAAGTGGTCTTCTCTTGATCCTCCGGGGCAATCAAGATTTGATTATAGCCTAAATACCCGTCCAGAAAGCAGTAGAAAGCCCGACCCGCAAGCCTATCTAACATTTTATCCAAGAAGGGTAAGGGGAAATGGTCCTTGCGAGTCACTTTGTTTAACTTGCGGTAATCCATACACACCCGCCGTCCTGTGACCGTTATTGTTGGAATGAGTTCATTTTTGTCATTTTGGACCACTGTCATGCCACTCTTTTTTGGAACACATTGGACCGGAGAAGTCCAAGCACTGTCCGAGATTGGGTAGACAACCCCTGCATCAAGCCATTTGATTATTTTCTTCTACACCACTTCTTGCATTGCTTTATTGAGCCTCCGTTGGTGTTCTACAAAAGGCTTTGCTCCATCCTCAAGAATGATTTTGTGCATGCAAAATGCGGAGCTTATTCCCCGAATGTCATCAAAAGTCCATCCTATGGCTTTCTTCCTTATCCTTAGCACTTTTATAGTGGAGTCTACCTGCAATTTGGTTAGGCAAGAGGAAAGAATAACAGGCAAAGTGCGAGAGGGACCAAGATATTCATACCTGAGGTGTGGTGGGAGTGGCTTCAACTCCAATGTAGGTGGCTCTTCGATTGAAGGCTTTGTCGGAGGAGTTTTTCGATTCTCCAAGTCCAATGATAGCTTTCGGGGACCATAGGAATAAGAACCCATGCCTTGAAGGGCATTGGTACTTTCAAGTAAGCCATCCACCAAGGTGTCATCATGGTTCAATAAAGCTGCCTCCACTGGATCCTCAACATTAATCATAGAGCTCGCATCATCAAGAATGACCTCGGTGACAAGGTCCATGAAAGAGCATACTTCTGTGTTGTTGGGTTGCTTCATTGATTTGCACACATGGAACACAACCTTTTCATTACCCACTCGGAAAGTGAGCTCACCGGCTTCCACGTCAACTAAGGCCTTCCCAAGATGATGGGGACCTCATAATCCACTTCGCAATCCAATATGACAAAATCCGCGGGCAAAATAAACTTGTCGAACCGCACCAATACATCATCAATTATCCCTAGGGGACTCTTTATTGATATATCCGCCATTTGAAGATGCATGGAGGTCGCCCTAGGTTGACCAATCCCCAATATTTTAAAGACCTAGTATGGCATCAAGTTTATACTAGCTCCAAGGTCACACAAATATTTAGCAAAATCCGCACTCCCGATTGTGCAAGGAATGGTAAAAGCTCCCGGGTCTTCAAGTTTGGGTGCCATTGAATGCACTATGGCACTAACTTTGTGAGTTATCTTAATTGTTTCTCACTCCATAGACCACTTCTTTGTGACTAATCCCTTCATGAACTTAGCATACCCAGGCATTTGCTCCAAAGCTTCAACCAAAGGGACATTGATGGAAAGACTTTTCATCATATCGATGAATTTCTTGAATTGATTATCTTGATTTTGCTTCGCCAACCTTTGAGGATATGGAGGAGGGGGCCTAGGCAATGGTGCCTTGGCTTGTGAGACCACCGGTTCCGGCATATCAATCACGTGTTCCCTAGACGAGTTCACGTCCCTTTGCAAATCCTCCCCATTATCATGGATATCAATTCTCACCTCACTAGTAGTTGGCTCTTCCACCACTTGCTCAACTTCAATTGGTAACTCATCATTTGGCAATTCATCATCATCAACAACAATTCTCTTTTGTCTAGAAGAACTCGCTTCACCGCCTTTTCCGCTTCTTGTTGTCACCGCCATGGCGTGACTGGTATTATTATTGTTTCCACCCTTAGGGTTTACCACCGTATCACTCGGTAGTGCTCCGTTTGGGCGTGTGTTCAAGGCATGAGAAATTTGGCCCATTTGTACTTCAAGATTTCTAATGGAGGTGTTGTGGGAAGCCAATTGAGCATCGGAGTCCGCATTGTGCTCCATCATTTGCTTGAACATTTGTTCAATTCTTCCCATGTCATTACCTGATGAACTTTGGACTTGAGCTTGGTACGGGGGTGGATTTCTTGGTTGTTGGTACATCGTGGGCCTTTGAAAGCCCGAGCCCCGGTTACCATTACCACCCCAATTGTTGTTGTTATTGCCTCCGCTCCAATAGTTATCATTGTTGTTCCCCCATTGTTGGTTATTGTTGTTACCCCAATTCCGTGAATTGTTGTTATTGTTCCAATTTCTCTGTCTTTGATTACCCCAACTTTGATTGGTGCCTTGGTTGCTCTAGTTTTGATTGTTGCTTTGATTGTTCCCTTGACTTAGGTAATTATTAGCATACATAACATCCTCTTCTTGATCATCATATGGCTCTTCTTGACTATACCCACTTGGTCCTTGGTCACGTTGATCATTGTTGCTTTGCTTTGGATTTCCCCGAGGTCTTCTTTGGTTCAGTGACACATTCACTCCCTCCATGGCATTTACTTTCTTTGGCCCTTGTAATTGTTGAAGTTGTGCCTTGGCAAGTTGGTTCATAGTGGTAGTGAGCTCGGCAATTGCTTTCCCCTGTTCTTGAAGTTCTTTGTGAAGACTATTGACACCGGACTCACCCTGAGGTGTGTTTGCTCTACTTTGCCATGCTGACGATGTGTCATCCATCTCATCTAAGACCTCACATGACTCGGGGTAAGTCAATTTCATGAATTCCACTGACCAATTGATTGACCACACATTGATTGACAGTGTTTATTCCTCGGTAGAAGGTTTGCTGAATCATGGCTTCAGTCATGTCATTGTTTGGACATTCCTTAACCATGGTCCAGTAGTGCTCCCAAATCTCATGCAAAGGCTCGTTGGGTTCTTGCTTAAAAGCCAATATTTCATCTCTGAGCGCCGCCATGTGACTAGGCGAGAAATTTTTTGCAATAAACTTGTCTGCGAGCTCATCCCATGTGGATATGGAGAGGTTGGGAAGAGCCTTCCCTCGAAGAGAGAAGGGGAATAACCGCAACCTCAAGGCATCTTCAGAGACGTTCGTTTGCTTACTACCCCAGTAGGTATCCACGAAGCCCTTCAAATGTTTGTAAGCATTTTGGTGGGCGGCTCCGGTGAAATAGCCC